>CAKNWW010202170.1:0-12066 GCA_932074435.1 Andricus kollari
TCTCTTCACCCCTCCCTATGCTCTGTAGCAGCGCTTCCACTCCCTCCTTTTCTTCCCCGCTCTTTAACTTCAACCCTCTGATCACAATATTGTTTTTCCTGTCCTCCTTCTCTCTTCTCTCCATTCTCATCTCCATTGCCCTTATCCTTTCCCTATCCGCCCTCTCCTCCTTTTCATGCCTACGCTCTCCCACTTTCTCTTCTATCATAATCCCAACCCTCTCACATATACCTTTAATCTCGTCCCCTGCACCCTGTTCAACTAATTTCATTTCCAACCTGCCCTCCACCTTGTCAAGCCTTTTCTCCGTCCTTTCCTTCCACCCCCTAATCTCCTCTTCCATCTGCTTTATTTTACGGTCTTTTTCTTTCCTACCCCTCTCTAACCCTTCTACTCTCTCCCTCAGCTCTTTCATCTCTTTTTCCCACTTCTCATCTCTGATTCTCCAATCCTCCATCATGCCTTCCATCTGCTCCTTAGTTCCCCTTACGTCCACCCCAGCCCCCTGATCTCGCATAGTAGCATCCCGAGAGCCTCTTTCTCCGACTTTCCCTCCATTGGGGGGGGGGGGTGACCTAGGTGTCCTCCCGCTCTTTTTGACCTTCTCGCTACCTTCGTCCCGTTTTCTCCCTCTGCCCGACGCGCTGCTTGAAACCCGACCACGCAATGTTGGTCGTCGTGGCACGTGGAAAATTTCCTCCCCGTCGACTGCACTACTCGCACTACCAGCACTCTCACTGCCCACCTCCCGCTCTGGCGCCGGTAACTGGGACCTCTCCATGCAGTCCCCTCCGCAACCAACAGATGTCTCTGAGGCTATTGCCGCCAAATTTCCTTTTTTCTTTTAATTTTAATTTTTATTTGTCAATTCCTCACAGCCCTTGCATACACCCCTTTCTCTCCCTTGAGATCTTCCAATTCTACGTACACCACTCTTGACACCACGAAGGCCCCAGACTCTTGACCCCAAACTTCCTCGACTCCTTGTCAACCTAACCTCACTTTCTCTAACTAACTGAATCCCACCTCACTCCTACGCTGAAAATTACTTTTTATCTGTCCAGTTCGCCTCACCAAACCCTACTCACCTCCTAGGCTTCCACCTTCACACTCCACTCACACCTTCCACACAAATTTTGCAAAATCCTCTCACCACCTGTCACTTAACACGTTCTCACTTCCGCCACCAACATGCAAGTCCCCCTATGAACTACTATCGTAAATGTATTTGCATTCTTAAAATGTAGGCCATACGATTGAGGCGAATAATCTCAAGATATGAGAAAAATGGATCTTACATTGACAGTAAATTTTCAAAACTATTATTTTCCTTCCGGTGTTGAAAAATGTCCTGGCAGTCTGATTACTGGTCCGGATTCATCTATATTCTAGACTGTCTAGTCTGGAAGATCTGATCTAGCCCAGGTCTGATGCTAGTCTAGCCCAGGTCTGACCTGATCAAGTCCCATAACTAGCGGCTGACCTGACGGTCTGCCCTGGGTCTAGCCAGGAAAAACGTTTCACTTTGGCTAGGCCCAGGCGAGACCGTCTGGCCAGCGTCAAGACTGGAAAACAGATGGTCTGGTCTGAGCCAGACCAGCGCCAGAACATTTGTCCACACGGTATTGTACTAATTTCTACTTTGGAGGAAGTACTGCAAATGAAAAATGGATTTAAAATCTATAATGGTACTTATTATTATCGTGACAAATTTTGAATCATTTACAATTAAAAAGTGCAATATTTAGAAACTATATTTTTCAAGAATTATGGGGAACAAAGTGTTATTTTCGCGTGGCCATAATTTCGGTGCTTTTATAATAAAGCAATGTTTTTTAGGTCTACTCATGATAAAGTCTCCTTAAATTAATTTACTCAGAATTTTCATTAGCAATGGATATCAAATTAACTATTTCACACTAAAAGAATTTCATGTTCAAACTTTTTTTTCTCTTCTAAAAATCAACTTCCAAGGGCCATACCCGGATAACAATATGCGCGCATAGTGCAAGCGTCGACGCAGATGCTTCCCCATATGCGTAACAGGTGCGTCGCACGCCGTGAAGGTCGCGCGGCGTGCGGGCATTTTCAGAGCACATGTTGCCAGATAGGTTCCATCCGAGCCCCGTCGGTTCCGGTCCCGTCGCAAGTACTAGGCTAACTAGGAAACTCTCTGTTGTGCACGGGAAGAACGGTAAGATCGGTAGAGTGAGAGAGTACTATTCCAGAAAGTGCACATTATAAAAAAAAAACATTTCTTCAATTCAAGAGGAGCACTACATAGTTTATCTTTAATCACGGAAGCATTTCCGTGAATCTCACGGATAACAAAAATAGTCGACCGAGACGCCCGCGCTTGCGCCACGTCGCCTGACGTGTGATACGCGTGCCCACTCTAACGGTTTCCTTGAGGAACGTCCGCCTTAACTAACTATCGTCGGGATGTGAGTCGGGCGTGCCCCACTCCCAGGTGTCGCGGGAGTCTCGTTCGACACTATACACTTTTTACTTTTATGCACACGCGGTCCCGGAAGTCACACCGCATAGTGGCCGAGAAACGAAAACCGAAATGCTGAGAAATCTAGTGAAGAGGCCACTCACCTTGCAACCATTCGGCGTACTTCGCCTTAACATTTTCCATTTCGGCCCTTTTTAGGATATCGGTCTTTCCAAAATAAATAAAAACCCTCCTGGTCTCGGTTTCTCCCGAACGCACCGCCGCCAATTCAAGAAAACTAAGGGACAGGTCCCGCGTTCTTCTCCGCTAACTTCCTTCTCGACTCTTCGTGTCGCGCCTGTCGATTGGTCGGTTGGAGTGAAGATAGCTGGCCTGTCGATCTCGGGAATGGGTGCCTTCGTACTTCTGCTGATTGCTGCCCATTGGTCCTCACGCGGTGTCTCGAACATGGACGTTTACTGGATCTTAGCAGCGCGGGTTCGTCCAGCCACGCCGTGGTACAGGGCTGGTCGACTCTGTTACGTATTGCCTTCGACACTGCTAGTGGAGCTTAATATTGTGGAGTTACAGGGCTGGTTCGTCCTGACTCGTTGATCGATTCAGAAGCGCTACTTGCCGCCGTTCGTGGCGCTGGATATGATGTCGACAGCGAAACATGGTTGCGAGTTGTGGCACCTCCCCACTTCGTCGATGAGCTTGGCCGTCTGGTAGTGACGCCATGTCATGGTGCCGGCGATGGGAAATGGCGGCTCCTTGTGTCACCTCCCGTCTTGCTTCTTTGGTGTTAGCTGTCTGCGCTGTCTGCTCGGTGTTGACGAGCTGTCAGTTTGATACACCGTTACGATCTCGACCCAGTTTACGCAAATTATGGAGGACCACAATATTATTTAAATTGAGTATAGTCTGGCGCTTCGACGTGGATCCTTAAATATAAATATCTATTGAGTTGGCTTATTCTATACTTATTTTTCCTGACTGGACGGTAAGAGTTTTATTATTAATTTCCTCTGACCGGCCGTTCCTCGGGTTCCGAGGTTAGGTACGGCTTCGGCCAAATCCCGGAAAGTTGTTTTCACAACCTTCTGAGTTTTCTCGAAAACATCACTACAACTCTCCCCGGCCTAGCCGAAGCCTACCGGCTTTAGTAACTCGCACGGTAACCTCGTCTCCCCTCCTTTAGTCCTTTCCAGCCGGCCCTCTCGTGTGACTCCTTTAAAAGGCTACCCCAGAAAACGTGTTATGTGGGGAAATGAACAAACCGAAAAAAAAACGAAAAAAAAAACAAAATTGTAGCTGGTCTACTGTGGGTCCTCTATCAGTTCTCCCAGATTCGCATGGCTCTCGCTTCAGGTTCTCCTAGATCTACTTTTGTAACCTGCAACGCGTATTCTCTCCTTGCTTCCGTCTGGCAGTAAAGTTAATTAACTTAATTCTGGGTACCCGTAAATAAAAGAAGGCGATTGTCTAAATATCCTAATTTGTTTGGAATGAACAGGAGACAGCTTCTCTCTACTTCTTATGAGAAGTGTCCTGGGGTCGAACAGTCATCCCAGCGGTGTTGCCGCCCTCTGCACTTCCTGCATGTGCCTCCCCCCGGCGCGCCCTGAATTCCGGATCCTCGTCCGGTTCCGCCGAACGGACGGCACTGTGCCTCTAGGATGAACGGGCGAGTAGAGGACGTTCATATGTCCCTGGTGGTCTTTTTGGCTCCTACTGCCTGCAAGCGGCTACGCCAGAACCCTTCTACCTTCCGGCGCTCCTTCTCCTCTGCCCAGTGTCGCTCGGCCTTCGCGCGAGCCTTGGCCTTGGCCTCCTCCAGGCGTTTCCTTTCAGCCAGCTCTTTGCGTTCGCGGTCTGCTTCCTCACGGTCGCTTGGTCACGTCGGCTTGGTCCAGCTTCGGCGTGGGGCACGTAGGATGGGTCTTTCGCCATGCCGGCTGGTTTCCACCGCGTCGGGGTTTCCATCAGGACCGGTTTCTCCCGGCGAACCATTTTCTCGGGTCGTCCTTCCCCCTCCGTTGGTCTCGGTTCCGTGGATTCCACCTTCTTTTGGGCCTCACTCTCGGCTGCCGGTGGAACCAGTAGAGCGATGGTCTCTCTCCTGGAAATGGGGTTGGGATTACCTCGGCCAGTCAGCCGCCGGGGTCCCTGTGGGTTGGCATCTTCCAGGGCCCGTGGTGTCGGGATGTCCCAGGCCTCTTGGCGCATCGTATCGATCACACCCTGGATCGCTAGGCAGATTTTCCGCTGTTCAAGACGGTGGCTCTCCGCTGCGTCTGCGGGAAAAGGGGAATTTCATGTCGTGTGGGGGTGTCAATTATCTTATCTACTTCTAAATACCCCTTATGGGGCCCCAAGATTCATACTTGCGATGCTGGCGTAATTCTACTGTACCCTGGGCATGCAAGGGTTTAGGAGTACCATTTAGGGAGGGATTGACTACCTATTGTTCCACTACTCCTCCTTCTCTAGGCGGTCCCTTATCGTGGTAGGGAACTAGCAGTTTTACTGGAAACTTTCGTACTAATTGTTCGTCTTCCGTCCCTAATTCGTATACTGACGGTCCTAGCACGCGGAATACGACGTATGGTCCTTGCTTTTTACCCCCACATCCTCTTTTTACACCCCTTTGGGCTAAGGATGTAACCTGGGCCTTGCTCGTGACCCTGTCTCCCACTTTAAACACCGCGTGTCGTCGCCTTTTATCGTAGTTTATTTTCTGACGATCGAACGCATTTTCGTGGTGTAAGGAGACCAGATCTTGGAGCTCCTTCAGTTTAACCATTCTTTGCCTCCACTGCTCGTGATCGGGTCGGCGCGATTCGGGTGGTGCTTCCACCCTTCGCCGCAGGCTGTTATAGGGCTTTGGTTCTTTACATAGATTCAAGTAGGCCGGGCTATCTCAGTGGTACTGTGCACGGCCGTGTTGTAGGCGAACCTAAAATCCTTAAGGTATACTTCGCACTGCCGATGGACTTGGGCTACGTATGCTGAGATCGTCGTTTTGAGGTCCCGATTCACTCACTCCACAGGGTCCGCCTGTGGGTGATACAGTGGGGTGAAGGAATGTCGGATTCCATAAGTCTCTGTCAACCGTTGAAACGCTTGGTTGACGTATTCTGTTCCGCTGTCTGAAACGAGCACTTCCGGTGCTCGTCTCATCGGCGACACTGCAACCCATTTACTATAGAGGTCTTCGAACACCACCAAGTATTCGAATCCCAAAGCTGTTTTTAGCCAAGGGTCCATTACATCGGTGGCCACTACGGTCCAAGGCTGCTGCACTACCCTGCGACCCATTTGGCCCGCTGCAGGTCTCTGGTCAGCCTTGATTCGGTGGCAGGTGTCACACGAACGTACCCATAGAGAAATGTCGCGATACATGCCTGGCCAGTAATTCTGGACCGAGGCTCTCCGGTATGTCTTGTCGATTCCCAGATGTGCGGCATGTGGATCGTTGTGCACCTCGTCAAAGACTTCTTGTCTTCTCTCGGCTGGTACTAGCAACTTCCATGCCCCTAGGTCCTTCAATTACCGGGTCTATTAACAGATTAGGACGGTGTCGATATAACATTTCGTCATAGATCTTCCAACCATTGAATTTTCTTGGGGTTTCCTCCACCTCGCGCAGTCGTTTCCGGTACCACGTGGTGCAAAGCTCCTTTCCAGTGTACGACCTCGAAATCGTATTCGAGGAGGTCAAGTACCAATCGCGCCAATCGCAACGAAATGTGGTCGGTGATTACCGTGAAATAAAACCCTTCCAGGTAGTGACGCAATTTTCTAACCGACAAAATCACTGCTAGACATTCCTTTTCCGTGACCGAATACTTTCTTTTCGCGTCCGGATCGGTGCCATAGCGATTTGTTCCTTAAGCTTGGCGAACGCGCCTTCCTGTTCGGTTCCACATTTCCGTGGGACGCTCGTTCTAATCAGTCTATTCAGTGGTTCCGCGTCAGCCGCAAAGGAGGATCCGGTCAGTCGGAGCGAATTTTCGCGGTCAAGGCTCCGGATAATACCCTGGGTACCGATAACCCTCTGGTTTTGCGGTCCGGTCCCAGTCTTCGGTTTCGTAATGGGGTGTCTCTATCTTAAGCGGAGCTTCTCGAGTCCTGCTGTACCAGTCATTACTTGGCCGCGTGTCTCTTATTACCGCGGTGGTGAAAATCAGCTGCGAGGTGTTTACTAGGGGAGCACACGTTAGGGCACTCACTGTCGGTGGGTAGTATACCGTCTGACCGGTTGATCCACTGGCTCAGGGTGTCGTCACACCACGGCTTAGTGGTATCGAGGCTTGGTAATCGCAGTCTTGTCTCGGCCAGCGCTGAGCCCTTCCGGGGCTCCCCGACCTTCTAATTGCCCATGGGTACTGTTGGGATACCGCCCTTCCCCTGGAAACTGAGGTAAATGTAGGGACTTTCGCGAAACGAGGATCCCCGTCCCTAGTGCTCCTCGCGTTCCCCCCCATCGATGTTTCTGCCGGAGTAGGTGGTGCCACTGCCCATTCATCTCCCCTCCACATGTCTCTGCTGGGAGGTGGAGTAGGTGGTGATAGGGCACCTCTCAACGCCTGGTCTCCCCCAATCCCTGGCTAATGTTGGTGCCCATGGGTGGTCGTTTCTAACATCGTGAAGGGTCAGTGAAACCCGATCCGCTGTCTGGTGCCCTCAGGGGGACCCGTTATATTCGTGCCGGTCCCCTCGTCCCTTGGCACGAATTCCTGGGGGTCGTCGTCCTCTGGGTACCAGATTGCCGCCTGGTTACCCCCCTGGCGCACGAAGTATCGCCCCATTCGCTCCCGCAGCACCTCATCCACCTTGCTCGTATTTAACTTCAACCCTCTGAGGATTGGCCTAAGAACCTCTTCTGTTAGGTCGTTCGACCAACTTGGCATTTGCGCCATTACTGCCCCTAAGATGGCTCTAGATCGCCCATATAGACCCTCGATCAGTCCTTCCGACGCGGCTCCGGCTACGGACTGAGTTTCGCTATTAGCCGAACTTTCCGGTAAACCGTGGTCTTCCCGCGTATCACCTTGTCTCAAACAAAAAAAGTCTCGTAGACACTCGTACAATTCTTATATTCTTGCAGAAAATTTCATTTTTTTGTTGGAAAAAATCCTGTTCCCGTCTCAACTAATTAATTAATTAACAAAAGAAAAGATTTTTCCATTTAAAATTCTGCTAGAGTTTCTAATCGAGGTAGCCTTAATTTAAAGTCTTCTGCGCAAATATTTATTACCTAGTTTATTTTCGCAGAAAGAAAAGTTATTATTCCAAGTATAGGGGCTTGGGGGAGGGGGGGGGGGTTCTTATTTCTACAAGCGAGAGCCAAGCAAAAATGAGAGAATCAAAAATTAATATTAATCATAGTAAGCAGGCAGGAATATTTTACCCCTGGTCGATCACTGCTGGCTACTTACCGTCACTTTCCGTTCCCCTCCTCTTCCTCACTTCGTTCGCATCAACATGTGGTTGACGCGAACGAAGGTTTCCCATACTCCTCATGTACACCACGGCTAATCACGTCCTGGCCGGGGATGGCCCGGGATTGGAGAACCCAGTTATATATAGTTAACTGCCACTTACCTTCGGCTGCGACACAAATCACCGGAGTCAGCCGAGTTCGTGAGTCACACTGTTTTGACTTTAGAACAACCCACAAATGTCGTTGTATTTCTTTTACAGGCGCAAAGAAGCAATTTCCAAAAACCTTATTTTCCCCACTTTTTTAACCATTTAAAAAAATTTGAAGGGTTTCAGTTGTCATAAGACATACAAAAGCTGGAGCACTTTTTTGAACGCTAAACTAAAAGGTTCTGAGCCAATAAAATTCCACTTGGAACTTATTCTCATGAAAAGATGTTAATTAACCTATTTAAAAAAATAACGTCTGAATAATAATAATGTCTGAAATCATATCAAATTTAAATAGTGTCCATAATTCAATGTCTTTTATTTTCTTCCGAAATTTATTTTCTTAATTGCATAAGCTTGAAAAAGTAAAGTCTAAATTGTTAAATTTCATAAAAATTCATTTTTCCTATTAAACATTATTTGTATTTTGTATGTTCTTTCATAATTTTCTGATAGATTTTGCACTGGTGACAGTCTGTCCAATGTTTCGACAAACAGAAACAATATTATAACAAATTATGTATGGAGAAATCAGTAAAATACTGTCCTAAAAAATTCACAAATTTTTTTCTTTTCGGAATTATTCTGGGAGCAATTTTTTGACATTACGCAATTTTCAATTCATTTAAAAAAGTGGATATGCTAAAATATGTGTGTATTTTTAATAAAAATAAATCAACAATTCTTTATTTTCTGGACTATTTTGCAAATGTTGTCTTTCAAGACTTGGTCCTCAGATAGAACCAAAAAGAGAGCCATTCGTCTAGAGGAAAGCAACAATTTATTGTCTGATGTCATACGGAAAGGCAGTGATAAACTGAACACGGACGGAGTAAAACTTGTGCGGGAAGCAGATGGTACAGATATTGACGACGATGACTTGTTGCGTCACTATATTGTGAAAAATTTCGCGAATTTTCCCCACTTTTCAGTGGAGAAAAATCCACATTTTGGTTGGGAAAATTCATTTTCCCCAAGATGTGGGGAAATTTGCCTAAAAGTTCTCGTAATTGATTAAAAAATTGGGGAAAATTCCCTAAAATGTAGGAAATTAGATAATACCTACAATTCTTGGGGAAATTTCCCGAAACTTATGGTAATTTATATAAAAGTTTGGGAATATTTCCTAAAATGTAGGGAATTTAATGATTCCTTGTGATAAACTAGAACAATATTTTAAATAATTTTACAAATTTTTTGGAGAAAAGATTTATTAATATCATAGAAGATCATAGAAAATTGTAGATTTTTTAACAGTTCGGGATAGGAAGTTTCAAATTTTTATAAATTTCTTTCGATTTTTAATGAATAATCATTAAGTTGGTGATGGTAGTTTCGAAGAAAATTCGCCAGGGCGCGACGTGCTGCCTCCTTCGCAACAGAAATTACGCGTCGAGTGTTTAAGAAAGCATTTGACATGAAGTAAAGCATACGGCAAGGCCGTTCCGTCTGGACGAGGCTCTTCCATTGCTACGCTCCAGGTCACCCATGGTTTTTTTATTGGTATTGCACAAATTTTGGGGAGTTTTCCCCACATAAATTTTGGGAAATTCCCGAAATTTCTAGCGATTACACAATCACATAGGGAATATTTCCCATAACATTCTAGATAAAATTCACCATTTTTTGATTGATATTCCGGAAAAGTTTAGGGAGATTTCCCTAAATAATGATTATCAATGTTCACAAAGTTTTGCGCAATATTCCATAAATGTTGTAGAATTTTCCCTATACCGAGGCCTGGAAAATTCCGTAAATTTTAGGTATTATTACACAATAGCATTGGGGATTTTCCCCATCAATTCTTGGACCAAATTCAACATTTTTTGGTTAATATTCCACACGAATAATTATTAAAAAGATGTTAATTTTCTTGACTAGCGTAAATTAATTTTTGTTTGTCGATGGAATGACGCGTTTTGATCTGCCAGTCCTAATTGATACGTTTTTATTGCAAAACGAACTTTCGCCCAACGACGTTGAGCCTCTTCAGGAATACAAATCAGGAAGGACAATTGTTACGACTATTAGAATATTTAAAAGTTGTTAGAATTTCAGTTTTTAAAATATTAAAACGACCCGAGGTTTAAAGTTTTTGTAACAAATTGAGTAGGTTTTTTAAAAAATGTAAAAGACATACTCTCCTGGACATGCAGTGGATTTTTGTGTTAATTAAATAAATATTTTTGGGCAGCACTCGTAGGGGAGCGGCGGCGAATGCGGCGCGGTGGCTAATGTGGCGCGTTCGAGTTTTTCAATATTAACGCATTTTCTGCTTGTGGAGGTAGTTTCATTACATGTATATATGTTTTCAACGTTACATTATCAAAAAATTGGGATAATTGAATTAATTGCCTGATTTTTATGACGAAAAGTTGGTTTTTGTTCTTTCGCTTGTATTGTCAGAGTAGCTAAAAACAAGTAAAAAATTACCGAAGTTTCGTGTAAACTTACAAAATTTTTTGGAAACATACTGTTCTGAGTTTCTTGAATGCTTTAAAATTTAACATTTTAAGTAAAATTAGTAAACATATATGTAAAAAATCTTTATTACATACTATTCACATGCGACTAATATGGCGCATTCGGGACTAAAATCGGCAGGTAACTTGGCGCACAAGTTTGTGGTTTGTTTTACTCCGATAATCCTAATTCTTGAAGTAATACTTTTTCATTTCTAATGTGCATAAAAGTGTTATTCTAATAATTATCCTGTATTTTAGAGTAATTTTAGAATTATTATTTGTTGACAAATTTTTACCAGTTTTCAGGCTAGGTTTGTTCTGACAGAATAAATATTTAGAAGGCTTAGAGTAAGGATATTATTTGGATGTGGAATCATTATAACTGCTTTGGAAAAGAATAAAATGACCTTACTGTTAAAATAATTATGATTTATTGTTTATAAAACGTCCGTAAGCTTATCTTAAAATAAAAAAATTGTAGACTGAAAATAGTCAATGGACAGTTTCCCCGTTGATAATTATTTAAATATATCCTCATTATGTTATTTTTCATATTGGTGAGTCATTCTGCACTGTTCACCACATTTTTTTTTTGACGTTTCAAAAGACGTAATCGTCAAATTATTGTGAGCCATTCTGCACGGTTAAAAAACCATATTTCTTGAAATTTCAGCAGACATAATCCCTCAAATATGTTAATAATATTAAACGTAAATATATTTATCTTATGTTCATTAAATTTTATTAATTTTTTTTCATAATTTGTTTTTTATTCAATAATTATGAATTGAAATCGAAACGCGCCACATTACCAAACAAGGTAGGGCAACTTGGCGTAGATGCACTTTTTGCAAAACACATTAACTAACTGTTTTAATGAACTTCAGTTAAATTATCCCCATGCTTAGATCATTGGTAAGATATTGGCCTAAACAAAGTATATTTTATCACAATATTTTACTTTATATTTGAATTTTAATCGTGCATTTTCGTTTATGTGCGCCGCATTCATCGCCGCTCCCCTAACCATTGTCCTTCCTGATTTGTATTCCTGATAAGGCTCAACGTCGTTGGGCGAAAGCTCGTTTTACAATAAAAACGTATCAATTGCGACTAGTAGATCAAAACCCGTCAATCCATCGACAAACAAAAAAAAAATCCATTCGAATGTTTGGGGAATTTTCCCTGTTAAGTTTTGGGGAAAATTCCAAAAAATGTACTTACAAGAGAAGCGAAATGCTTCCATATCTTGGGATGAATACAAGGTACCTTGGGAGAAATTGACGGCATCTGATTTGGTCCAGTTAGAAGCGCAGAGTTGAGTAGAAACTTCACGCACTTCTGTGGTGCAAAAAATCGTAGGTGAAATGAGATTGCATGATACCAATATTGCTAACAACGTGTTTCGTGGAATCGCTATCCAATGCCTAATGAAATACCCTCATACGTTCGAAGACAGAAAGGATTATGGTACGCGCCTGCTTAATGGATACGAGTTAACGTACA
>CAKNWW010202195.1:0-10441 GCA_932074435.1 Andricus kollari
TCCAAATTTTATCGTAAGATTCTTGGTTTATTTTCAGGAATTTATACATTGAAAGAAGGTTCTACCGTGAGCTGAGTGTAAAACAAAACTACCAGCAAGACACCAACGTGCCTCAATTGGAAGAAATGACTAACTATTGGTCAAGTGTTTGGGGGAAAACGAACAGAAGCAATTTAAACTCTGCGTGGTTCCAACTAGAGAAGTCAAGAGCTAGCAATAACCCTAATATTGGGGTGGCTAACATCACAGCTTTAGATGTTTCAACGGTTTTGAAAAGAATAAGCAACTGGAAAGCTCCAGGTCCGGATATGGTGCACAACTTCTGGTAAAAGTACCTTACTAGTGTGCATCCTTCGTTGGCACGTTGTTTTCAGAAGATCATCTAACAGCCAGATCTGATGTCAGGCTGATGTTTGTCGCGTAATGGCTCAAAGAGAATATACGCACATGCATAATGATATGGCGGGATTTATACATGAACAGCTTGGCCTAAACCTAGGACTGTTAACAAAATTGATGCCTTTTTATAGATACATTCCAATTCCCGTTTTATAAAACTAATATTACATCTTATATTGGGATGTTACTATCCAGACGGATCATTACATCCGAGCCAATCGACCGGACATCGTAATGCCAGAAAAAAGCGGTGGAAGAGTCTATGTCATCGACATTGCTTGCCCACTTAACCGAAATTTGCAAGCAACCTATACAACCAAGATCCACAAGTATAGCGAGGTAAGGCATGAAGTAAAGTCAATGTGGGGGAAAGTAAAACATGCATCTATTCATCCCATTGTGATTTCGGCTACAGGCAATGTGCACGCAAGATGCACTGAGCATCTTGAACATTTAGGAGTCTGTAGGGTACTGGCAGCAGCTCAGAAGGCGGTTTTATTAAACACCTGTCGCATTGTAGGAAACTTCCTGGACCATCAGGAAGCAACCGACTAAAAACCTATAGAGTGATACATGGTAGCTCTAAGAAAGCATCCAGAAGCGACTGTTGTCACCTCCAACACTCGCGGCCGCTGTGTAAGCATAAGAGCGGTAACAGACGAACTTCAAACTACACCATGCTCGTAATTTTGTACCTACAACATCATCGCAAATCCGTGGCTATGATGGAAAACCGGGTTCTTCTTAACCCGAGAACAAGTTTGAAAAAAAAAGTATACTACTAGATTAGAGACTAGCCACTGCTGCAGGTGTTCTCCCTACCGAAGGTGTTCTCGCGTTGTCGTCGCGGTGGGGCGTGAGCTTTCCTCTCATGAATTTTACGGCTATGTTGGCTGTAGCATTTCTACTGACAGGGTTTCCCATGCCAGACAGACAGAGAACGAAGAGGAAAGTGACTAAGAGGAACACCAAAATCCAAATTATCATGGAGAGTCTATTGAAGATATTGAAACGCTTGTCGCTTCCCGAGGATCGTCGGGGCACCCCTGGAGCCACCGCTGGGGGTCACAGCATGCGAGATTGTGGTGATGGTGAGCTGCGAGATGGTCAGCGGTTTTCAAAAGTGAAATTAACTGGAAAGCTCCAGGTTCGGACATGTTTCACAACTTCTGGTACAAATACCTGACTTATGTGCATCCTGCGTTGGTAAATTATTTTCAGAAGATCATCGAAACCCCACATCTGATGCCAGACTTTATGCACCAGGGTACTACGTATATGTTACCTGAAAAAACAGACGCTCAAAATCCATCTGAATTTTGGCCGATAGCCTGTCTTCCAACAATATATAAATGTCTTACAGCTATCATATCAGATAAGGTATATTCTCACTGCGACGAGAATCTCACCATTGATAACAACAAAGCTAAATACACTATATTCAAGAAAGGTCGGATCAGCGCAAAACTCCTACGTCTGAAATATTATGGTACCTCTTTGGAGTTCGTTCCTTGTTTTGAATACTTGGGTACGATTTTTTCTAGAACAGGTGCTTTCAACTTAGCTGCACATGCAGCAGTTAGGAGAGCCAACTCAGCCTCGGCGTTCAATATTTTAACTAGAACTAAGTGCTCCTCATCGTCTTCCATTATCCAAATTCATGACTCTATTATAAAGAGTTCCTTATTATTTATCGGATTAAATTATTTAGATGTCTTCGAAAAAGCACAAGTCCGTTTTTTTCAAAAATCTTTTTCGCCTATCCAGAAATACGCATGACTTCCTCGTCAGATTGGAACTAGGTTTACCATGTATGTCATACAAACTATTAGAAGTGGCGCTGAATTGGGCGGCAAAGATTTTCGATATGGAAGACTTGCGCTATCCTAAACTTTATATGCTAAAACTAGCCGAAACCGCAAACAGCAAAAATGTTATATATAACTAGCTTGGTCAACTGATTAGATGTTTTGAGGGAGCGGGCATAAGTGACAATCTCATGGATCTCAATATTCCCTAGCTTATAACTCAAATTGATACTTTAGCTGATAGATACCGTGATTTTGTCCATTCGCGGGATCTGTTAAGGTGAAAAACAGTAATTTTTGTTATATACAGAGTAAAATTTTACTCAATGATGCGCTACCCCAGCAATATCTGCTATTAAAAGCTCCTCTCCTTTTTAGGCGCATTTTCGCTCATTTAAGAACTTCCGCTAGGTTCATCAGTAAGTTGACCTCTAAAGCTGGAACAACTGTAATCGATCCACGACAGATTTGCTAGTTTTGTAATGTAAGCGAAAATGAAGATATTGTAAACATCCTCGCCAAATGTCCAGTCTACTCGCCCATTAGAAATCATTAGTTGCGTAACATTGGTATGACAACTGAGAACAATCTTCACTTCCTATCGTCAAATATAAACCCTGGAATGCTTCGTTCGATATAAAGCTTTATAATTACATGCTTAAAAATTAGAGCTTTCTCTCTATTTGAATAGTACACTGTCCGAACTCAACCAATATGAACTAGCAAGCTATTGTACATACGATATTATAACTTTATATATATATAGTGGCCTTCCCTTGTCACAGAATCTTTTATTCTAATGGCCTGGCGATCTACGTCTCAATAAAAGCTACATATAAATTTATCTGACAGATAGGATACTTCCATGTTGATCCGCCATTGGATAGCGTTATCTAACAGATAAGACACGTGTTACCAGGAAGTTTACTACCGGCTGGTCAAGGTGACCAATAACGTATTTAACCTGCAGTTAAGCGCGAAGTATAGAAAAAGTAAGGTTAGAATGAATGTTCTCAACATGGAACTCAAAACTGTTTACGATGTGGATTTTGGTGATTTTGGTGGTAATTTCAGCAATGCTATTTTATTTCATTTTTGACTTGTTTATTTCACTGCAAACATAAAACAAATATAACCGTACAGAAAAAGTTATGAGGTTCGATTTGTAGGTTATGTTTATATTCGGCTCCAGTGAAATAAAAAAATTCCAAATTTGAAATGAAATTGCGTTGCTGTTTCTTTCTGACGGAATTTTTCTTAACATCAATAAAAAATAACATGTATAATGACTGTAAATAATAGCTGATGCTACATGTTTGTCAAATATCAGAATTTTTAAAATGAAATTACAGAACTACAATGTGAAAACTTGTGCATATAATCTATATGTAAATCGAACCTCATTTAAGTTTTCCTTATAGTTGTTTATATACAAAACAAGTGTTATACATGGTAATGATACATTCCCGCTATTTCTGTCGAGCTTCAAAGTCACAGAAGTGCCAGTGACTTTAAAACGCGAAAAGTACTATTATTCCCTATAAATCGTCTGATAAATTCATTCTACTGGATAACTATATGACACTATATATAGAGGTGGATCACCCGGCCCTTAGAGGAACTAAATATGCATACATCCATACATACACTGCGACGAGAATGACATACTTACAGAAGAACAAAAAGGATGTTGCAAAAACTCACGAGGCAGTAATGATCTAGTCATCATAGACGCTGTTGCCATGACGCAAGCCCGTAAACACAAAAGAAACTTGCACATGGCATACATTGACTACAAGCAAGCGTTTCCTTCCGTACCACAAAACTATTTGCTTGAAGTCTTAAAGATATACAAAAATTTTCCCACGCATCATTGACTTCCTAAGTCGTGCAATGATGCTTTGGGGTACAAGAATCAAGTATTTTAATCATGGACAATCAAGGATAACTAGATCAATACGCACAGTACGGGTATATTTCAAAGAGACTCCTGCAGTGCATTGATGGTTCTGGTTAGTGCTGAACCAACTGAGCAAAACACTGAATAGCATGTCTCATGGGTTCCGAATACATGATAACGAGAATGGTTATCAAGTTACCCATCTTCTATACATGGATGATCTGAAGCTATACGCTAGTCCGGACCAGAAACTGTAGCAAGTGATCGATGCCACAAAGCGGTTTTCCAAGGATATCCACATGGAGTTCGGACTAGATAAATGCAGAACAGTGCATTTAACCAGAGGAGTATTAGGGACCGCAGAGCTAGAGAACGATTTCAAGAATGATATCGAGGCAATGGCTGAGGGGGAGTCATGTAAAATACCTGGGTATTCTCGAATCTAAGGGTATTCGGCATACGATATTTAGGAAAAACCTGACGACTGCCTTCACTATAAGACTCAGATTGGTTCTGCAGAGTTCTCTTGACTCTGTAAACAAGATCAGGGCAATTAACACCTATGCCATCCCTGTCCTCACGTACTGCTTTGGGCTCATCAAATGGCCGAACACCGACCTCGAACGATTAAACAGAATCATCCGCGTAGAAATAACGAAGCATTGAAAGCACCACAGTAATTCGGCGAATAAAAGGGTAGTTCGAATCCGTTGTCCCTTTGGTCCCATCAGGTCAGGGCCAAGGTCAGTTCAAGGTCAAACCTACAAAATTCATCGCTAAGCCATTAGGTCAGGGTACTTATAGGTTTTCGGGGTCGCTGAATTCAAATCCGTTGTCCGTTCGGTCTCATCGGGTCAGGGTCAAGGCCAATTCAAGGTCAAAGCAAACGGACAACAGATTTAAATTCAGCGACCCCGAAAACATATATGTACCTTGTGACGTTGCAGATTTTCTGCAACTCACAAATTCAAGTTTTCGTAAACCACCCCTAAGAAATTGCTCTCGTGTTCACACCGAGATTAGAAAAATTCGGTACTCATCTTTTTGTTATGTTGTTATTCTGCCAGGCAGAATCGCGCCACCTACGCAACGATCGATCAGATCCAGCGCCGCTTTCACCTTAATTAGATCTTCGCATTCACGGTCCCCACATAAATTTCTGGACCTTTTTTTTATCGCTAATCCTTCTGACATCCAAGGTGGAATAGATGATTCTGCCATTAAGGATAGTATGGATTATTTTTATTATCGCTTATCCTTCTGACATCGAGGGTAGAATAGATGATTCTGCCCCTAAGGATAGAATGGATGATTTCTTTTGGTCGTCTGAGATCCAAGGCACATTCCTGGTGAGGAGTGACCGAGGCAGTTACTACAACATTCTACAAGAGAATAGGTAACTTCGCCTGAATATAATTATCGCTATAAATGTTTCTGTGGTGAACAGACATTTCTTGGCTTTTAATGCCGTTTTTGTGTTTTCTTTTTTTTTTATCGGGAGCATCGGAGAGCCCACTCCACACCTGCAGTACGGAGAAAGGGGCTCCTCGTTCTCCACCACGCTTCCGGGATACAGCCGCCCCTGAAAGTATGAATTGTACGATTCTTGCCCCTCTCTCAGCGGCGGCTGATAAGGATTAGCCAAGAAAAGGAAGGATGATAGGATGGACGAATAAGAAGCGGACCTCATCGGCTATCTTCCTCTCGACCGTTGCGAATTAGAGAAATTAAGTTCACGTGCGCCAGCCCTTCCCCCTGATCATGTGATCCCTCACGTTCCTTTAGTATATCGGTAAGCGCCGAAAATTCTTTCTTAGCGCCTGTACATTCGACGAGTGAGCACGAGGTGCTGCGTTGCCCGTCAAAATTTGTAAGGTAGGATCCTGTTTTCTAAATGATTTAGCCAAGTGGATTTGTTATTGTATCTCGTCATTATATATCAATTAAAATCTCCATGGCTAAATCACCTGTAATTGATTTTATGAACTTGTCTCATTTTGTGTATATTTGTTCTTGATATAATAACATGTGCCCGTAAACTATAAATAATCTGGAGTGCCGAGTTGCCGATTTTAATGTGCTATGATATTTTTTTTGTATTTCCGATTTTGCCTATGTTTGCGATCCTTTGCCCCTTGTAGTGCCTACTTGCCACTTTAATGTGATATGATATTTTAAAATTTTAATTTTGCCCATGTTTGCGATCATTTTTCCTTTTTTTTTTTTTAGTGCCGAATCGCCAATTTTATTATGTTAGGATATTTTTGTATTTCCGATTTTGCCCATGATTGCGAGCCTTTGCCCCCTTTTAGTGCCGAGTTGCCAATTTTAATGTGCCATGATATTTTCACATTTTAATTTTGCCTATGTTTGCGATTCCTTCCCCTCTTTTAGTGCCAATTTTAATATGTTAGGATATTTTTGTATTTCTAATTTTTCCTATGTTTGCGATCCCTTTTGTCCTTTTTTGGTGCCGAATTGCTAAATATTAATATGTGCCGTGATATTTTGCTCATTTCATCTCAACTATGTTGCGATCCCTTCTTACCCCATTTTGTTAGTGTCAATCTTTAATAATGCCTCTATCTATGTAATTAATCTGGAAATTACCGCTTTTGGCCCTTTCCACAACCGCACAAGCTAACCCCAATTCCTGAGACCCATTCTATAAGATTTAATTTCATTATCCCCACTATAGCTTTTGCGATTCTGTTGAAATTACCCCTTTTGGCCCCTGCCACAACCACGAGCTAACCCCAATTCGTGAGACCCATTTTATAAACTTTCATTTCAACATCCCCACTATAGCTTTTGCGATACTTTGAATCATCCCATGATTTTGAAACCCTCACCATGACCCTTTGTAAGTAACGTTTGCGATTCTTGTCAATTAACCTCCCATTTTCGAGAACCCTTTCTTTATTTTGGTAACCCCTTTTGTACCTATTTTAGAAATCATTTTGGCATTTATTTATTTTTGAGAACCCTTTTTTTGAAATTGCGAAAACCCCCTTCAATTGTTTTGGTTAAATAAGAAACCTCTGTCCCGTTGCGTTATTATGTACCGATTCATAATGATTTATACGTTGTACTATTTCAATGCCTTTATACAGGGTGTCCCAGTACTCAAAGAACAGTTTTGTGTTTTTGAATTCTAACAAAGAAATTGCGTCGAAAATAATTATACAAAATTTTGCTAAAGTTAATAATTAACGAGTAATCAACAATAGAATATTAACCAATCAGAAGCATGCGTTAGACGTTCGACAGTCCATGTGCCATCGAGAAGAGTGTGTCCATAAACAAATTCAGGTCGTATAATATACCCTTTCTTTGTTTTTCCAGTAGGTTGTGACTCTCTGGTGTAACTTCAGATGTCAACGAGATACAAAAATTAAAATATATATTTTTCACAATCAACCAAATTAGACAGCATTCTCATGGATTCCATAAAATTCCCTTGAATATTGTAGAAATTTCTAGAACTTTCTATATTCTCCAACGTTCGGCAGAATTCTCGTGTGAGTTGAGCAGAATTCCCTTGCATTTAGTAGAAGTCTCCTGAATTCAGTAGAATTTTCTTGAAATCAGCAGAATTCTTTGTACTTCCGCATAAATATTTCGTAAATTCAGTAAAATTTTCTTGAACTACGTAGAAATTTCTTGAATTGTGTATAATTATATTCAATTCGGCAGAATTCTCTTGAATTTAGTAGAAGTCTCATGAAATATGTACAATTTTCTTAAACTTTGTTTATTTCTCCTAAATTCAGTAAAATTCTCCTAGGTTTGGCAGAATTCTCATGAATTTAGTGAAATTATTCTGTTTTCTTTCGATTTCAGCAGAATATTCTTGAAATCAGCCAAATTCTTTCAAATTCAAGAGAATTCTCTAGAGTTTGGCATTCTCTTGAAATCAGTATAATTATCTTGAAATCTGTACAATTCTTTCCAATTCTCTAGAATTCTTTTCAATTCAATAGAATTCTCTTACGTTTGGGCAGAATTCTCTTAAATTTAGTAGAAATCTCTAGAGTTACTGAATTTACGAAATATTAATGCGGCATTATCCAAAGAAGTCTGCTGATTTCAAAAAAATTCTACTGAACCCTGGCGGACCGGCCGAACGCAAGCATTACGCTACAGCGTAATGGTAAAGTAATGTTAAAGTAATATGACATTATAATTATTAAGAGAAGCAAAATAAATATGTAAACTGTTGAAATTATAAAAATACGTTAAAATTTACATTGAATGGTCATGTGGTAGTTGCAAGAAGTTGCTTTTTCAGCGTTTAAATATAAAAAAACAAAGTGGCTGTCATTGAAGTCGGTACCGCATGACCATTAAATGTAAATTTTAACGTATTATTATAATTTTAACAGTTAACATATTTATTTTACTTCTCTTAATAATTATAATGCCATATTACTTTAAGATTACTTTACCATTACTTTGACATTACCCTGTAGCGTAATGCTTGCGTTCGGCCGGTCCGCCAGGGAATTCAGGAGAATTCTACTCAATTCAAGAGAATTCTGCTCAACTCAAGAGAATTCTGCTCAACTCAAGAGAATTCTGCCGAACGTTAGAGAATTCTGCTGAATTGAAAAGAGTTCTGCCGAACTGAAAAGAATGCTGAAGGCGACTTCAAGCGCATCCATAATCGTTTAAGGAGTACTGCTTAACCGATTATGGATTCTTGATTATGGACGCTTGAAGTCGCCTTCAGCCCACGTTGTCGATAGGTATTATATTTTTTTAAAGTTTTTATCGTTTCAAGAAAAACTATTGCAATTACTCCGTGACCTTCTAACCCAAAATTTCACGTAGAATCCGAATCTCAACAAGTTAAATGTTCATCTTCCCTTTTTAACGAGTTTTTCTTGCATGATACGGAGAGGATACGATGTGGATACTATAGCGATACGCTACAGCGTATCCGTTCCGTTCATTGGGTCTGCTAGGGAACCTACTGGAAAAGCAAAGAAAGGGGATATTATACGAACTGAACTTGTTTACGCACACTCTCTTGTCGATGGCACATGGACTGCCGACCGTCTAAAGCGTGCTTCTGATTGGTTATCTTCAATTGTTAATTACTCGTTAATTATTAACTTAAGCAAAAATTTGTATAATTAGTTTCGACGCCATTTTTTTGTTAGAATTCAAAAATACAATAATGTTTTTTGAGTACTGGGACACGCTGTATATTAGATGTTTTATTTAATTATGCATATCTTGTAACCCCCGATTGCGAAACCCTTTAGTTATATCTCCCGACTGTTGAGTTAGAACCCCTTTGCGCTTGTCGATTGTAAATTCTCTTAATGTAATTTTCCTTTAAAGTATAATTATTTAAGAATTTCGTCATCTATTCTATGCATTTAACCCCTTCTTGCGTTTTAATATTGTCGAAACCCTCTTACCTATGTTCGAATTTATTATATATTTTATGTGACTTTATTGTTTCCTCTTAAACCCTCTGGTTATACCCTTTTGTTAAATTTCTTTAAGTTATGGAATTAACTGTTGTTAATTACTTTGGTTACAATATAAGCTTTCGTAATTTCGTAACCCCGCCCTCTACCAAATCAAGCTGAGACTGAGCTAGTAGTTTTTGTCGACCCTAATGTTGTTTCTTAAATTCTGATTCGTCTTTAACCTGTTTTTTTTTAATGTCTTTTATCTTTCGCTGCCTCTTATTATCTTTTATTGTTACTATTACTATCGAGACTTTTTTTTTTAAATTATTTTTGATTATCTTATCCTCGAATGTCTCAATTTCGTTTTTTCTTTTTCTGGATATTTCGGATTATCTTATCTTTGGATACATTTTATTCTTTACCTTTTTTTGTTTTTTTGGATTATTGCTTGTTTTAAGTTAAGGAGTGCCCTTTTGACTGAGGCTAAAGTTACTTGCAGCTTGTGTAAAATTCAATATGACGCATTCCCAAACTTTGCTATATTTCGCCAGTACCACACTGTAAAAAATACAGATGAATGTTACGAATAGTCAGTTATAAATACTTTTCCTACATTTAAGATTGTAAGTAGCTACACCGGGTTCGGTGATTTCGAAGTTATAATTAGTACATCTTTTTTGAATTTTTTACAGTTCGAGTGTTATTCAAATTATCATAATCAAAGTACCATAACCTGCCTTTTCTAAGCTGACTTTTCTAGCGTCTGTTCCTCCAGCATTATTCAAATGATCATAACCTCACTTTTTCAGGGTCACTTCTGTTTTCAACTAAAAAATTTTTTTTCCCAGCAAACGAAAATGAACGTTTGGACACGATTTATAACGATTAAGAGTGATCAAAAGTTGAAT
>CAKNWW010202199.1:0-10972 GCA_932074435.1 Andricus kollari
GGGGGGGGGGTCAAAATTGTCGGAAAATTGCGTAAAGTAATTTATGGATCGCCCCTTAACTGTCATGTGGTGTGTAAAGAGCACCATAGTGCATCGATAATGTGAATCTGTCAGCGCCCGATAAAGTCTGCTACGGCTGTTTGTGAACCAATCATATCACAGTACGTCATTACTTTGTAAACCTACGACCAAGGTTGGGAACTTATAATACTCTGGGTATTATACGTATTTTTGTACGTAATTATAACCTAACCTATATTAACCTATAATGTTATTATACATTATTAAAAATAAATTTTATATAAAGAATGAACAATTGTTTAGGTACATGTGACTTGCTAGATCGTTAAAATCATATTTTGTAACTTTTTGTGGCATAACAAACGTTTTGCGATAGTTTTCTGTACTTTTAATTCTCGAACTTCAAATCCTTCCATGGGATTACACTATAGGACGTAGTTTTTCCCATTGTAGACATAATTATTTATTTGTTATTTTTTATTTAGTTATGTGAAGGATTTAATTAATAAAAACAATGCCATTAAAAAAATTAGATTAGGTTCATGGTGCATGTACAATTTAGCGTGCTCGCCATCTTGGAACGTCGTAACTTACTGGGTTTTCTACGCTTTTCGACGTATATTACATAAAACACGTATTACACGTCAAAAACTCCAGAGTTACGCGTAACTGACCAGCCCTGCGTAGGAGCCTTAGTAAACCGTTTTTAGACATAGACCTAAAAATACTGTTTTAGGGATTGTTTGCAGGCCCTAAGATCGCACTTATGATGGAGATGTAATAAAAAAGAAATACCGGAAAGTTGAAAAATTAATTTGTAATTAAAAGTGGCATAGCGGGAGCTCATAAATATTCATTTTAATCAGCATTTTTTAATTTCAATCTTCAATTTCTGAGTGTCTAATTAATTTTAAATTCCATGATCAAATTACCCAGAAAATTTCATTCTTTCACGACATGTAATTCCTGTTACACAATATTCCCCCTCCCCTTTTCTAGAGTAAAAAATGTAGTTATAAAATATTTTATAACTTTCTAATTATTATTTCACATACTTATATGTCTATAATTATGGAAAATTGTTTCTGCCTCGATATTATTTAAAGATTAACCCTCAGAATGCTAGCTGCCGCTCTGCCTAAATATTGGAAATCAATTTGACACGATTCAGACATTAAATTATTCATGATCAAAATTAGCTCTAGAGAAATTGCATTCGAAACCATTTAAATCTACTTGATGGTGGCAGATACGTTTTTGCGTATTTATAAAACCATTAGGTGGGTAACATGTTCAGGATTGGCCTGCCAGTGAAATATAGTTTTTTACGATTATATTAAGGGTTTTCATGTTTCACTTTATTCCGTTTTTTTTTCAATCTTTCTAAATGCACAAAAAATGGCTAATTTATTTCGATATTTTGAAAAAATAAAAAAAATTCTTAAAAACTCGACCTTTTACTTTCTTGAAATTTCTAGAAATAATATGTACTAATATAGTCTACTTACCATAAATTTCCCATTTGGTAGTTCTTTGTTTTCGGGAGAAATTTTGTTGTTTTTTTTTTCTTCAAAACTTTTTCCGTTTTGCAATTGTTTAAGATTTGAATGTTTTCCTTGTTCCAGTTTGTTATATTTTTTTCACTCTTTCGAAACCGATGAGAAAAACGAAGAAAGAATAAAAACTGGTTTACGTTGAAATTTTCAGGAGTGATAGGTAATAATATATACCATAGTTATATATATTTTCTGATGCATTGTATCGTTATATCGAATAAAATACAATTTTTTTGATTTGAAGTAGAATATAACAGTAAAATACTATAAATGCCAGAACAGTAGGAAGAAAAAATAGAATTTTGTTTCTCTGGAAATACAAATACGCACCTGGTTAAAAATGTATAGTAAGTTGACTATATATTACCTATCACTCCTGAAAATTTCAACAAAAAAAGGTAGCTGCTTTGAGAAATTTTCGTTTTTTATTTGAAAAAAAAAATGAAATGGTTTTACCAGTTTTTATTCTTTCTTAGCTTTTCCCATAGGGTTTGAAAGAGTGCAAAAAAATTAACAAACTGGATTAATAAAAACCTGAAAATCTCAAAATTTTCATAATTTAAATCGATTACAATTTTTAGGGTTTTGTAGCCTCGGACTGAACCCCTTAAATTTTGTTCATAAATTTTTGTTCACTCAATTTTTTTTTCAAATATTTTTGTTTTCAATATACTTTTTTCTATCATTTTTTTTATAACATTTTTTCAAACTTTTTTTTAAACAATTTTTTTTCACACTTTTTTTTTAGTGCCTACTTTGATTACTTTTTCTCCGTGTAATATTCTGTTTTTCCCCCCGTTTTAGACCATTTTATAACTTTTGATAATGACATAAAAGGTCATTTTTAATGAGAATTTAAAATTTGCATCGACGGAACTTAGAAATTTTATCGCGTACTGCGATAATTTTTTCAATAACAAATTTGTTTAAACTTTCGTGTAACGCTTTGCTTTTTAGATATTTCAGACTATTTTACAAAGATTAAGAATGACATCAAATGTAAATTTTTCTGAACATTTACAATTTATCATAAAGATGGAACATAGCATTTTTTTCTTTAAAAAAAAGGAAGTGTCTACGTGTACCGAAATTTCGGTACAAATACGGGTGGGTCTACACAAAAATCCAGCTATTCGTACCCAAATTTCGGTCATTTTGAAATAATGAAGCAGAGTATATCCGACGGCTGGCCCATATTTGGGCCAAGGGTTGACCGAACGTCGGGCGCATCGAGGTGACTTGTGGCTAACCGACTGCTTTATCCAGAGTCGGACCGACCGCATTCATGCGGTCGTACCCACCAATCTGCCACAGTTCATCCGATGGTTGGTCCAAACTTGGGGCAGAATTGGGCCGACAGTCGGCTTTTCGTCCGCCGCCCACGTCATTTGCCAGCGTCGGTGGGACCATGGCAGCTTCAAAACAGCTTAGTCGGCCCAACTCTGGTTGCCGTAGCTCGGTTATCAAAGCAGGACCGACATTGGGCCGATGGTCAAGCTCTGGCATCCGAATGAATTTCCATGTACAAAAACATATTTTATTGACAATTAAAATAATTCAAGTGACATAAAGGTAGAATAAATTCATAAGAAGTTAAGAAGGCGGGATTGCAATTTTTCTATTATTTTTGATAAAAATACTTTTTTTTTTACAAAATGCGTTACCTGTAATTCTATTATTAATTAGTCATTTCGGGGGTACATTGGTTACATATTTGTTTATTTGATAATATTTTAGTACAATTTAGTAGAATGCATCGTTAAGTAACTTTTAAATTGAGCTTCAAAAGAAAAGATATTGCTTTCTTTTCTGCTAGAAACAGATTTTAAAATGTGAAAGAAGATAATTCAGCAGTAAAGTGGATTATATTGTACTCCTTACTCTTATCCAGAAAAATGTTTCCTGCGACATTAGTGCGTTTGCGCATTATATGATATTTCAGCCTATTCATATACATAGTAGTTGTGTAAGTTAGACAAACTCAGAGAAAACTTAGATTATAATGTTAAAAAATCGATTCTTTCTTGATTCTTAATAAAAATTTGTTTACATTACAAAAAATCTAAATCTTTCTGAATAGAAAAAAAATTATGTAAATCTCTTAATCCAAAAATCTTCTTTCAAAGTCACTTCGACGAGTCAATTACTTTGATTTTTATTTGATTAACTGCTTGAATAAAAAAGTACATTCCAGGAAATCTGTTGTTGTAATGTAAATGTACACTGAAAAAAATGGTATAGCTGTTGTAGCTAGAAATATATTGCTGGGGAGATATAGCTGAATTTCCAATAAAGTCTAGGTAGGACTGGAAACTAGATAGCTAAGATATACAAACCGTCTATCTCCTGCAGACAGAATATTTGGGAGATAAATCTATCACCATTATCTAAACATTCTAGCAGTCATGCTCAAACGTCGTATCTCCTATAATTGGTTTGCTCGTGACAGCTAAATTTTCTAGGTACTGTACCTATATTTTGCTGCAAGAAAATCTGTTCAATACAGCTAACTATTTAGGAAGACGAAATCCAGCGATACCTTCTAGCTGGGATAGCAAGAATTCTAGGTAATACACCTAGAATTTTTTTTCAGTGTAGTTTAGGAAACATACATTTTTTCATTTCATATTCCCTAATTGATAAAACAAAATGTTAACGCCTCTTTGTTATTATAGATTTCAATCAGTGGAAAATGGTGAAAAATAATTTATTCATAAACTATTATCATTAGTGTAGAGCAAAATATCAGATTATTTTATTTTATATTCTTTCAACCAGAAAAGATTTTTATTGTTCCATTCAAATGGTTATTGTTCTTTAATTAAGTTTATTGTATTAAACAAAGATACACAAAGTTAAAATATACGAGGACACGTCTGATTCTTAGATCGTGTGTGAGTGAACAGAATAAAAAAGAATGAAACGCGTAACATAAGGTATCAATATGAACTATATTGATACATTGCAGATTAATCGATAAAATAACTTCAGACCCGTGTTGACAATTTAAAATTAAAATACAACAGTTATGTAATTTAATTTATTTTGAAAGCAAATTCTCGTGTTTATGTCAATTAAATTTAATTTTGATGAATAAATTATTGTTTGTTATGAGATGCGACTATTTGCCATACAGTGTGCTTGGAATATTAATCGATGGATTAATTATTTATGTTTATTCAGCTAGTTAACTAATGAAGCAGTATTGTACACGCGCATAATTTCCTTACACTATATTCACGCCAATGATGTAAACGGATAAATAAATTTAATTAAGTTTACGGGTTTCATAAAAATGTATACACTGTTAGAAATATCTTAAAAATGCAACCACTTTTCAACCACTTTTGTGGTTGAAATCTCGTTCATCCACGGAGTTAAAATAAAATTCATTCAAATGTAGTTGAAAATTCAACAAGACGTTTGCGCATACACAATGCACCCTGATACTTCTCGCCAGGCCAGACGTCGTGAGATCCATTAAATTAATAAAGGACATATAATATTCAGGAAATAAAGAAAACAAAAGGTACGTTGGATTAATATTATCATAATGGGTGAATTTCATTCAGACTATTGGTACTAACTGCTGTATGCTTTTTTAGGTTATGTTTACAAAAACAAGTGTTGAAAAGTTTGTCTGATTGGGAGCGCAACTCATTATGGTAATATAATTCCAACGGACCTTTTGTTTTTCTTCTTTAAAGCTGCTTATTTTCCTACATATAATAATTATGCACTTTGTTAATCTCATGGATCACACGACACAAACGTACGAAATAACTCACTGATTCCTTATCTGAATTCTTTCGGTACAGTCAGTGAATTTGAAAGCACAGTATTTTCAGGACTCTTCATGGGTTTTCTTTAAGATTTAAAAAAATTTATAATTGCCTTGAAATTCACTAATTGTGCCGAATAAAAATTTTTTCTCGTTTCTGAAATTTCAATTACACTTGAAGCTAATTTTTCATTCACAAGTAGTTGAACTTTCAACAACGGTAATTGTATAAAACTTCAACCACATGTGGTTGAAAATTCAACTAGATATTTCTAACAGTGTAAGCATTAAAATGTGGCGCATTTACTGGGGCTTGAAAAAGTATAATTTGAGCAAAATTGAGATATTAATTCTAGAATATTATTAATTGTTCTTAATCACGTTTTTATAAATGATAAAAAAATGTAACATTTTTGAAACAAAATTACAGCATCGAGAAATATAGTTTATATTGGTACCGTTTCAAACTTTAGAAAAAATTGTAATTATTTTTTTATCCTTTTGATTTCAATTTTTTCAGGAGTATGTACGAAATGTAAAATTTTTAATTATTGTCAACATAAAATTCTTTCTATTTTTAATTCTCTAAAAATTTAAAAATTCACCTTTATTGATTCCAATCAATAATAACCGATTATTTATAAGTGATAACTAATAAATAGATAAACAATTGGTAACTATTGTAGAGAATAATTCAGTATTTTACATTTTATACACAATTTCGGAAAATAAATGGAATGAAGTTTCTAAGCTTAAAAATTAAAAAATTCAATTTTGCCTGATTTTTTCGGTAGGAATAGTGGGACCTGAAAAAGGGACTACTTGTGCCGAAATTTTTGTACAAATAGCCGGATTTTTTCGGCACACATATACACTGTCATTCAGATAATGAGAAGAATTACAATCAAAGGAATAATAATTACAATTTTAGAGCCATTAAGTTTACATTCTTGTTTATTGTATTTTGCACTACCTTCATTCAAATATGAAAGCATTTTTTTGCAAAGAACTTAAATTAAGTCAAGGAATTTAAAGCTGGTTAGGAAAAGGCTGGGAATTCCAGGGAAAACCTGAAAGAGTCAGAGTATTTTTGGTAATTTTTCTGAAATCTTCCACCTCCCTCCCAAAATTATGGAATTAAACAATTTTGTTAAAAAGTCAGTTTTTACGGTTGAAAATTCAGTACTTTTATTCAGAATTCGTCTTTTTGGTTTAAAAGTTAATCCCTTGTCGTAGAAATGTCATCTTTTTTGGTTAAAAATGATACTGTTTGGTTGTAAATTAATGTGTTTTGGTTGAGAATTTAACTGTTTTGTTCACATTTCTTCTTTTTTGGTTGAATTCAGCTGTTTTTGGATTAAATTAAAATCTGTTATGGGTGAAATATCAACTGTTATATATTTTTTAGAATTCACCCTTCTTGGTTGAAAATTCAAGTGCTTAGTTGAAAATCGAGCTACATCGTTAAACATTTTTTTTTTCGTGAAGATTCATCAGTTTAGTTAAACAATCATCTTCTTGATAGCAAATCTAACTATTATGTTAAAAAATCTTTTTGTTGTTAAAAACTAATTTTTTAGTCAGACGTTTCGGTCTCGATTATGGGCCCTAATGAGGGCCCATTATCGAGGCCGAAACTTCTGACTCAATGATAAATTGATTTTAATTTTTTATGTCGCTAAAGCCAATTTCACCACCAACATCCAAATATTATTGTTTATAAAAATAACAATTGTATAATTCATAAATATTTTCTTCTAAAGCTCAGCTTCAGTTCTCTTCCAAAATTAGTTACAATTAACATGGAAATATTTTCCTGGATTTTATAAATCATTTTGAACAATGCTCATTTTTGAACTTGAGATAACTTTAGTACATCCTTAACTATAATTTGTTACTGAATGAAATTGATATTGAGATTAATGAATTTGAAACAATAAAGTATATAGGTACAATTATTATTGTCCTATAGGAATCGGTTAGGAAAAATTATGGGGTCGATAATAATTGTAAAAAAAGGTTGGTCACATGTTAGTAGTGTGGTTCTGTATACAGTGAGCCACATCGGAAACTCCACTTGAAGCTCTCGTTGTAAGTAGTACAACACAAGTAGGGAAAGGGAGAGTTGGAGAGGGTGATATCAAGCGTTGCCATTGTTAAACTTTCGTGGTCGTTATCGTTATCATTATCATGTCTTGTAGTATACTACACTAAAGCGTGTTTCTTCCAACCTTCTTGAACAATCCTACCTGTTCTTTTCTTAGCATACAGCATACACTTTTCTATTTACACGAATATCCGTGTCCATTCTCGGAGTACAAAACTTCGACTGAAACAATGTAATTAAAAATATGTGGCTAATTTCGAGCACAAAAGAATTTCATTTCCATTAATGAAGATAAAATATTATATTAGTTTCTTACAGCACCATTCTTTAATTTTGCATAACAGATTTCTGCTTTAGTTCTAATACCGGAATCACCAATTGTTTGTGTCCGTTCTAAATTTTTAGAAATTTGGATTCGCATCTGTTTGAGAGGGGAAATTCACTCATCAAAAACCCGTACGGACTTATCCCTATTAAGCATTATTATACCATTATTACACGGATATTACGGCGCTATTGAAGAGTATTACAGCAATAGAATTCACGAAAACAGTGCAATAGGTCAATATTAGGGAAAGAAACTGTTGAAATTGTATTATTTATAATTATAATGAAATAATGAATTTTAATTTTAGCATCAGCTGAAGTAAAATTTAAATCACAACTAAACTCAAATAACTAGCCATAAGTTAAAGTAAAGTGTCAAATTTTTTAGTTTTTTTAATAATCATTAAGGTAAATGTCCCAGTAATTGTGAAGGTCCCAATAATCGTGAAACTTGGTTATAATTTGAATATATTACTAAACAATATGTTAAAAGTACCATTTAATGATAAATCCCATTTATTTTTCGCATTTTATAGTATAAAATGGAATTTCAATTAACACATTCCCCCGCGGCTCCACGCAATCGAAACCGCCGCGCGGTGTCAATTTTCGGAAGGCTCCAATCAAGTTTCTTCTTATCCAAGTTCGACTGTATTCATGCTAGCTTTCAAGGAGCTTTAATGAAAAAAATAATTTTGTCCATGAAGGAATGTTCATTTGTGCCATTTGTTTACACTATTTGCTATTAACAATAATAATGGTTGAATTTCGCTAACATTTTTTCTTACAATATCAATGCTGAGGAACTATTAAAAAAATTGGAGTAAAAAAAGCATTTACTCAAGTAAAAAACATCTGCATTTTCGTATTTATTTAATAAATTGTTCATAACAATTCTTAATTTAATCATTAGCTAAAAATCTTGATTAAATATTAGTATTAACTTGCTGTCGACATAACTTTTGTTTAAAAACGAAAATTTCCAGGAATAAACGTTTCTTTGATATATTTGTTATAAGCAATTAAGTGTACGTTAACAATTTTTCATGGTTGATAACCATTTTTGAAATAGTTTCAATTGTGTTAAATGGAAAAGAAGAGATGAAAACCTAGAGAAAAAAATTGAAATTGGTTGATGATATTGTTTAGAACAGTATCAATTGTTGACGTATGATGATAAATTATGATTAATTCCAAGTCTAATACAAAATTTAAGGTATTTTAGGTAAAGAGTTTTCAACATTTAGTATCCATGCATTAATCTGATCAATAGCGAATTTGTTTAAGCGATTCTCTTTTAGATAAAAAATTATATATTTGAAATTGCTGATTTTGTCACTCTTTTTTGTTTATATATTGTTGTAAAAAAAATTAATTAAAAAATCGAGGAGTTTGACGACCTTAAAAATCTAATGCGGAGAATCGTATATGCAAAAATGCAATAAAAATACAGCGCAAAAGAACATGCTACTCGCGCGTGGAAAATACTAAAAATACTAAAAAAGTATAACGAAAATAGTTCTTTTTTTCTAGCATTCTAGGCAAGATGCGAAAAAAGATGAATAGCCCAAAATTGTGCACCCAAAAATGATCTACAACTTTGGTATGAATTACTGTTTGATTTGACGCGTAGTTTTTGTTTTATTTATAAAAACATTAAAAATAAAAAATTAATTTTTTTGACAAACGACACGAGCTACGAAAAAAATAAACAGACAGAAGTTGTTCACCCAAAAAAGAGCTAAAAATTTGTTATTAATCATTTTTTTATAAGACACGTAGTTTATGTTTTAATCGTGAATAATGATATTACAAATAAACAAATTAATTTTTTGGAAAAAAGACACAACGTACAATAAAATGTTTAATAACAAAATTGTTTCTAAATCAGATCTGAAAATTTGCGTTTAACCTTTTTTTTCACGAGACAACTGATGAGAATGTGTTCATTAAAGCCGAAGGAGCTTTAACCAAAGAGAATTCACACTCACTAAATTTCATTCGTCGATGGTTTGACCTTCAATTTTAAAAGCCCTATGCAAAAATATGGGGCATGTGAAGCGTGTGATTCATCAGGTGCGCACCTAGGCGCGCTCAAACTTGCGAGCGTTACGTTCTTGGAAAAAAAATTTCGGGAGAGTAATAGTTTGTTATAGGTTTTCCCTGAGGGGAAGCCACCAGTAAGGCTGCCGTACAAGTTGAAAAGACACTTATGTCTGTTCAGCTTCGAATGTAGAAAATCAACGAGAACGATTTTGTCTCGAAGAAGTATTATGGAATTGATGTTTTATAAATGTTTCAACATCATTCATACAAATTAATGAATATTTTTCCCATTCTGTAAAAAAATGTACATTTTTTGTTATTTGCACTAACAAAATCGACATGCGGTTCAGAATGAAAAACACAGGGGGAAAAGCAAGGTGGTCGCAAGAAACTCGTTATTTAATGAAATATATTTTTTCTTCAGAATTCTCTTTTGCGTAGATAGATGCAGTTTCTTTTGCGAATCGATTGGTATGAAAATCTCATTTTCGTCAAAAATGTGACATTAGTTTCTTTTTAACTTGTACAGCAGGAGGTTATGTCGATGGATGTTATATCAATGGAAAACATTAACAACACAAAAAGTCTTCCTAAAGTTCTAAAACGGGAGGGATCACAAAATCCGTTGGCAAATTATTTTATCCTGTTCTAACTAATAGTTTTAGCTTTCATTCATTTAGTTTTATTCCGAAATATGAAAGTTATTACTATAGTTACGTCGATGGATACTAATTAAAATGTGCAAAGTTTTCTTTGACTTTTTTTCTTATTATGTGATTAAAGTTATTAATTTTTTTTCTTGAAACTTGGGAAATGAGTAGTGCGATGTTTTTTCTTTAATTTGGCATCAAAATTGAACCTAAAAAACTATTCCTAGGATTCGAATGATAGCCGCGTTTATATATTGACGTAACCACAAGAAGATTTTCGTGGAAATTCATATTGTACCATTTGACGTATGTTTGAAAGCCATTAAGCATAGATTTGAAAATAGTTCATTGTATATTTCCTATTGGGCTGTAATCTATGCCTTGGCACGACCGCCTCAACCAACTTTAACCGAAAGATCCTTGAAGTTAAATTATATTTATTGGATACTGTTTTATGTTGCCATAAAAGTACATTAAAAAAAAA
>CAKNWW010202202.1:0-17569 GCA_932074435.1 Andricus kollari
AGTGGTATTTTCAAATAGAAATCGGTGAAGCTAGCGCGAGCGAACTATAGGCGCGCATAAAAATATTATAATATCGTTAAGCATCGTATAATAACAAATGTAAGCTCAGGACAGATGGATTCTTCATTGTATTTTTTTCATGTTCGTCGTCTTCACTTTCGGAAACAATCGACAGTAATGCATTCATGTAAACAAGATAAAAATTATCGATAATCTTCGATTTTTTTCATTAATTATCTCACAATACCGATCGTCTCTCGCCGAGGGACGGGGACGGACGCGTGTCGTCCTTCTCTGTACATGTATACGCGGCTCGCTCAACTCTTTCAAATTTCCGCAACAATTTCGCAAACACCGGACTTTACACTTTTATTAATTTTATAATTGTTATTTATTAATAATTTATCATTATCTCCGCTCATTCACATTATAATTGTAAGCGATGACTCAACTCATAAGAATCGAAATCGGATCACAGCTCACGTTTCGGGTGCATCTGATTCGAAAGGATCGCAGGGAAATAGGGGGAGAAAATTAAAAAAAAAAAAAAAAAGAGGAAAAAGTGTTTGGGTTGAAAAAACAAGGTAAGAAAGTTGGAAAGGGCGGATGAAGTTGGGAGAAAGACTGGAATGAAAGAAACGGTGAGAGCAAGGAGAGCCTCTGGACCAGAGAGGGATCGAAACAAGGTCTTCGGTAAAAGAACGAGACAAAAAGCGATTCTTTTAATGGCCTTGGGCGGTTCCATTCAAAGTGGCACTCTTCTACGTGGGTTAGAACTCTTTTTATACTCTCGTCTAACCTGGCGGAGGTCTTATTCTACGGTTACCAGTATTATTCGCTCGGATAAGAAATATAGTGCGGGACCCGGTATCTGCGTACTGCTGCTAGCAAGAAACCGCCTCTCTTTGTTCAGACAGAAAATTTCCTATAAATACATTTTTTATAGCCAGTATTACTAACATTCACAAAAAATGATTTTCACTGAAACTGCAAAATTGATACCGATAGGAAGAAAAATTAAGAATAAGGTAGTTCACACGGAGAAAAATAATTGTTTAAACAGAACATCAAGATGTTCAGGGGTAACATATTTTATGTTTAACTATAGGACAGCAATCTAGATGTTCAAAGTTAGTATCTGTAGATATTAAAAAGTCAAATGTTACGCTGTAACACCTAAAATATTTAACGGAAATATCCGAAATATTACATGAAATTTATGATTATGTCAAATAATGGCAGTAAATATTTGAGGATTTTACTTATTTCTGATCATTTAAGGAATTAATTGACAACTCATTTATAAATTAAAAATTAAACTTGAATGTTCGTACATAAACGAAAAATAGTTGAAGGGTATGAAATATCGATCAGATGATAAATTGAGTCAAGTTGAGGTTATGTTTAATATTTGTAATTCTAAATAAAAAATAAATCGGAGTAAGTAAACTGAGAACGAATGATCTGTAATCAGCGTTTAAAATTCGATCTATTTTCGGTTACTCAAACTCAAATTTTATTTTAAATTTACAAACATTTTGTCAGATGTATTCCAGTCAATATAACCTCAAACTTAAGAATCTTGTTCCATCGTGTAAACAGACAAAAGTCGTCATCCGATTTTAATTGAGGATAGTTAAGTTTGATCCTTTGGAAATGTTTCAAAATTCTATAAATATTCCATGATTGTAATATCCAAAATATAGTCGTGAAATATAATCGTGAAATATAGTCGCGGAATTCCAATGCGCGATGCGCATGCGCTCGGGCGAGTTTACCACCTGAATGTGTTTGAGTTTAATATAAAAATATATTCACGCCTAACATCGCAAAAAAATAGTAGATATTCGGTATGAATATCTGCATCTTAGGCGGTACAATCTTACCCTTTGGACATCTACGTTTAAACATCTATTTCTCTCCATGCAAATATAAAATAAAATTTTAAACCTAAAATTTTCATAAGTTTGTACTATATTTTATTATTAATATCATTACTTTAATTTCTTCAGTCAGCTTTGGTAATGGGAAACTTGTTCTCCTGCTAATACTGCTGCATAAAGGAAAACCTTATCATTGCCAGGTATAAGAAAATAAACCGAAATCGCAAAGTCGCTCACATATATTTTTCCTAAATAAGGCAGAATAGTGATTATTTGCATCCAAACATTATTTTTCGGTAAACATTTATCAAAGATTTATCACTTGACATCTTATTTTGTGTTCTGGTTGTGATTTCTGAAATCTCTCCTGATAGAATGCCAAAATTTAGTAATCTTTCGCTGATTTTAAATTATTTTACTCAAAAATTACAAGACCTCTACTTTATTTTGTGAAATATTTCGACGAGTACAGATGCAAATCTCGTTCAATTTAAGTTATAAAGGAAAATTTATTAGAGAAAAAAATTTCCAATTACCGTTGATTAAATTTAAAAAATTTAATTAATTATACTATGAATTTCGTCATTTTTTCTTACTTGGGTTTTTTAATCTTATTTTATAAGGCAACTATTAATATGAAGTATAAAAAATGTAATTTAGTAGGGAAATGTTCCGGCTGTAAAATATTTTCCATAATAATAAAAAAATTGGACAGATATGAACTAGTTTGAGAAAAGCATTTTTAATGATTGCATCTAAAAACTGTAATGACATAATGTACTAACTGTGATAATAAAATTAAATTAGCAGTAAATATATATTGATGAAAAATTGTATTTAACGAATTTCGCTATTGCAGAACTGTTTAAATAATCTGCAAGATAACCAATTCCTCTCGATACCCTGATATTAAATCCCAAACTTTCTTTCATTTACATTTCCTATGCTTACAGTTCACAACATTATTTTTTGAACTAAATATTCAACAAGTGTATACAGAGGCAGATTTTCGATATTGAAAATTAGCGCCAGTATTTGCTCTAGGGCAATAACGGAAAAATAAATTATAAAGCTAATTAATGCCGATAAGCATGATTATGTTAATTAAATACACTAGAGGGTGCTTAACGGGCTTAACCGGCTATCAGCAGAACGCTTCGCCTAATCCCGAGAACGCCTATCGATACGCTGTACGACCTACGCTAATTGTTTTCGATTAAAGCTGCTGCTTAGAGATTACTTGTAATGCACTACGTCTCAACTACGGACAACGCCTACGATAGAAACTCGTTTACTGTAGAGACTGGGAGGTAGAAATGTAGTCAGACAGAAAAAGAGAATTTCAGAAAGAGAGTAAAGTTCATAAATCGAAAGAAGGAAGATAAAATGGATCAAAAGAGGGAAATTGAAAACAGCGATTACCGAGTTAAATTATAATCTATGAAAATTATTTTACAAATACCTCCGCGTGAGTTTCTATCTCATAACAACTATGGTTTGTCATTTCATAATACCTAGATTATTTGTCGCAGCAGTTCGGGTTTCCCGATGAATTATTCTGTTCAATTACTATTTTTTGCTAAAATTGATACAAATTGTGTCCTAGTGGAAAAGAGTATCCAAACTAACAAATTAATGGCAAGGCTCACTTCCAAATTTAAAATCGATCCAAAGTAGGTTTTTGTTAATGAATAGATTATAATTCCATAGTAACAATTGTGCGCGCCGAAATTACATGGCTCTAGTGCCGAACGACAGATGCTCTCAATTATGCACATCGCAGCACCTACTGAAAATTAAGTTCCTTTCTATCCGGAGTCCCGTACGAGAACCTTCTCTTTTGGGTTATTTCTTTTCAATTTCAAGTCGGAAATTTCGGTTCAAAATAAAAAAACCTCGAAGCCTTGCCATTGGGCATCCTAGATTCGGACGTGCGCTTTTTGTAGTGACATAGTAGGTATACATAAGAATGCTATTGATAATCAGGAATACAAGTGTACAAAGAGAGAAAGACTGGAAAGTGATTAAAGATTTTTTTTAGAAATTTATCCTTTCTCTTTCTGTTTGACCCGAATTTGTGGAATATGTTCATCTCTATTTGAGAGGTCGGTTGAATTTGCTTCGAGTTGACTCTCGACGCAAAGTATTTTGTCAGTACCTAATGGAATGGGGGTAGAGGCAGTCGACGCTTTGCTTGCCGTAGGACCAGTGAGTTTGCCAGCCATGCGTCTGTGAACATTTTTTGTAACTTCCGGTCAAGTGTTTCTCCCACATGCAATGCCGCGATATATGCTGCTGTTACGCTTCAAGCTTAAAATTCATATCGAGTCGTTATATGTGCCCTTTCATTTTTGGGTGAAATTCAGTTATAGTTAATATAGTAAATAGTAAAGCTCTTGGCGGAGCTTAAGTTTTAATGCACATAAAGATAAATAACAATTAATTAAACTGAAATATTTTTCTATAAGAATTTCAAGGACCTTCATTGGCCGCTAGACTATAATTATTTAAACTGGAAACAGTTTTTATTTCTCAATTAATCAACGATTTTAAGATTACTTTCATTCATAATTGATTGAATTTCTTGATTTTATTAATTCCATTAGTTAACTTCATTAATAAAAGTTAAACCTTGTAATTTCAAGTAACAAACTTTGAGCATAAATCATTTTCGTACTGAGGTTCAGAATACGAATAAACTAAATTACTTAATGTATTACATTTTGAATATAGTAGGACTTTCCTTTGCTGATACAACTTTTATTAAGGAAAATTGTATGTGCATTAGACTAGAAAGGAAACACAAAATAAAATAATGTAAAAAAAGCGGATTAAGACTACACGTTGCAATGCAAACTTTTTTTGTTGAGGATAATGTGTAATGTGTATATTATATATTGTATAGTAGATACTTATCACTGACAATAACTTGTTTAGAAACAAGGCAGAAATAAAATAATAGCGATGCACCTTCATCAATAAATATAAACAACATTGACTTGCATCGTTCGCTTCGTAATTATATCTTTACACTTACGATCACATAATTCTTTTTTTTTCTGCACACGTTTTAATCAATTCAATAAGTATGTGTAGATTTATTTATTTTAATTAACATGATATTGATGTAGTTCAATAATAGTATTATATTTCTTCATTTATTTATATGCACATGCGTGCTTGGTATTTAACGGCTGTACATCGAGTTTACGATGGTCTATACGAGGTAGCATTCAAATCGAAAATAAAAATGATAAAAAATTGTGGCCTGCTCGAGGGGAAATAACTTTTGAAATCGGCTCACAAATATTACTACAATTAATTTTGCACTCGTAATCGTAATTCGTTTTTATTTATCTCTCTTCTCAAAGAAAGGAAAGCAAAAATAGTTTATTTATGCAAAATTTAATTATTCAGCAATGGTAATTTTTAGAAAAGACAGATTGGTAATCAAAGATTCGATTTCTGATTATAGTAAATCGAACCTTGAGTGGGAAGGATGGTACAAATAATGATTTGAGTGGGACAACTAATAGTGGATAGAAGTTTTGCTCAGGAGGGCATTTCTCATGATTTGGGAAAATTTTTCCAATTGGAAAGTTTCAAAGCCTCCTCCGATGTGAAACTTTCGAGGTGCTTCACAAACGAAATTCCCCAAGTTTTACGTTCCTATACGCAAGTAATCGTACTCGTGCACTTGTATCCGCGTGTGCTTGAATATCGTCGTATATCGCATACCTCGTATCGTAAATCCTCGAGAGTGACGCGGAATACGCTCGAGGGGCTCGTACTTAAAGCTACCTAGTTTTCTTCGTCTCTTCGTCACGGTACTAGTATTTACAATTTTTTTTTACCTTTTTTACATTTAAGGAGGAGAGGTAGGGTTCAAAGAAGGGAAGGAAAAATTATAAAAGTATTATAGCCTGTAGTAAAAATTTGAATGAGAACTATATAAAAGAAAGAAATTAAGTTAAGCAAAGAAATAAGGAAAATACCTAACGAACTATCGCGGATGAATATGCATGAAAAAGTGTAGGCCTTATTCAAATTGACAAATTAAGCATGCGAATTGCTTCATCGAATCGAGTTGCGCATAAAAAGGGATTATATTTTTTTTAGATATTCAAACAAGGATAAAAATGCAGAGGTTCCAGGATATTGTCAAGGGCGGAGGCTACACTGGCAGGGGCAGAGCTTCACAATAAACCCCCGTACCTTCTAGTGGCTAACGGTAACCAAGGATTTATTACCCTGCACTACTAGCGCCCACGGTAACACGTTACGGTAATTACTGTAAAATACGATGGCTCTGCCGTTACGGAACGGAAGTTCGATCCATTATATTGAATCTGCTAGAATTTGTGTCCAAGAAGAGCAAGTTTCAAGAGAATGACGTTATTGATTAACCTTTTCAGGCAACTCATATTTTTACAATTAATAATTTTTATGCTAACAAAAATCGGTTGTAGGCACTCGCCGTGTAACTAAACTCGAGGAGTTTGGACTACATTTTTTAATTACCGAGGCGAAGTTTTAATTAATTGGGGCATACAAATGTTATTAATGCACAGCAAATTTATGTATATATACAGACAGTACACCGCTTTTATTTTAATATTAATCAATGAGAGTCAATTATTGCGAAATTCGACTCGAGGATTTGCGGATGTGGTTAAAAATTTACTATAGGAAGTGATATTTTACTGAGAAAGAAAATTTAGAATAAAATATTTCTACAGTGGTTGGATCCATTCTGAATTGTAGATTGTCAGCACTAGATTCAAGAATTTCAAAGTTAATTTTTGGGTGACTTGATCGATTACTAGTTTATTTTTGGTCTTTGTTAACTTTATCTGAATATTGTTTAGTGCAAGTGCCTGAATAATAATGTGAACGCGCCGGGAAATATTTATAATTCAATATTTTTGTACACGAATAAAAAAAAAAAATTATTTTCTACACCTTACTTTTTCAAATGGATCCAATGAATTCCAATTTTCATCATCCTTTACTTTGAAAACGCACAATTAGGATTCTGAAAAACGATGCTTTTGTATTCTACTAAAATTGGAGGATGGAGTTTTGCGTACATAAATCTGATTCGAATCGCATACAGGAAGTATAATAACAGTAATAATAAAAATGGCAATAATAACAGATATTTATGTTGTAGAAAAAGTCGATGATGATGGGCTGTAAAAAAGAAAAAAAGGGACAGCAATAAAAAGAAAAAAACCAAAACAAGAAAAAGTTTGTCGACCTCGCCAGCCTGTTTTTCCATTTATTAAAGAAATATTTCCTTTAATCACTCGTAATCGTATTATCTCGAGCTGCACAGGCTCGATGTAACGTCGACGTCGAATAATTCTTAATCTCGATGCAAGTGTGTATATGAAACGTATGTACATGGTCTCTGAAACGCATAGTGTGTCCTATAGACGAGTAATCTCAGCCTCAAAAACGAAACTTGAAACTTGGTCCACGCACGCCCGTTTTCCCATTTTCGTGTGCAATTTTGTACTCATGGACAACAGATCCTTCCGTAAGAGTTTCCCTCCGAAACTCCCATACACTATGCAGTACTATCATCGATCATCGGTCATCGGTTTGCTCGTGAATCGCACATCGACTCTCTCATTCATCATGGTGCGAATTTCGAGTGTTTGGGCTCATTGTTCGGGAATGATTCTGTACTCTGTCGAATAGCTGTGAAGCGACGTGTCTCCGGTAGTGAGGGTCGAGAGTCCCAAGGCACCTGAAAGTACCACCAACCCCCTAAGTCCCTATTTTTCTTTTTGGCTTGTTAATTTTTTATTTTTTGCAATTTTTAACAAAAAAAGTCTTTTCATTGCATAGATTCTCAAAGCTAATGAGCACTACACACTACTTCAAACTACTGTAAGTGCTAAGATGAAGCATGATGCCAGAGAAACTGCGATCTCATTATCCCAAACGCATTCTTTCAATTTCTCAATTTAGCAGTACTCAAGTACTTTTGTTTGCGATTGACTCGAGTTAATGTTTTTCGGACATTGGGGAATTCTGTAAATAATGAAAAATCGCCACCGAAGGAGGGTCTGCCTCCTGTTTCTACGGCCATGCCTCGTGAACCATTTATAACAAGTGGCGCGATAAGAAGGAAATGTTTATTTGAATCTGTGTTGAGAAAAGCAAGAAGCCAGGGAGGAAGCTGAAGATATGAAAGCGTATCTGGAGGAAGGGAAGCAGGTTGATAACGAAGGGTCAGTTTCAAAGGTTTTCGTGGACGAATCAACGTCCGAAAAACATTATATATTATTTCTGAATCGTTTACCACTCTCCCATTCGCGATCGCGTTGCAAAAAAGAAATTTGTTTTCCCAGAAACTGTTTACACCACAAGACTTATTGAGTTTGTTTACACGAGGAAATTTAGAGCGGAGAGGCGTGTAAAGTGGCCTGCACGAGTCCATGAAATTTCTGCGTTTGAGCACATGTATCCGCTTATGCGCAGAAATTTCTTCACTGTAGTACTCTCAGAAAATGTGGGCCCACTTCCATGCGACTTTATGCTACAATTTGCCGTAACTGTCAGATTTTACCCACTTTTACTTTATTTAAGGGGCTGATAACAAAATCGGGTTAAATAATCGTCGGAGTAAAAATGAGTTAAGAGCATTTATTAATATATAGCATATATAATATATTATAATATATAGCATATATTAAGAGTTAAGAGTATATTATAATATAGCAAAATAATAAAACCATATATTATATTTTACACTGTCGTTCTATTATATCATTATATTATAATATACGATATAATCCACGTTTTTCTTGTTTCCTTTTTACTTATTTCTCCCCACAACTTTTTTAACTCATGTTTGATCCGATGATTTTTTTAACTAGCTATTGCTACCAGTCCCTCACTCAAAAATAAACTTATCTGTTGCGATTTTATTTAGTTCGCACGTAAGTTGGCTCCTATCTTTCCAGAATAGTATAGTTATGCGTGCGAGTCTTTAAACATCTGCGCACGAGCGGACGTTCGTGCTCATGCGCAGTGGTTCGAGAAAGCTTTTACCTCTACGCTCACTCACTCTGACTATAATGGTGTAAACATGCTCTAGGCAAACAAAGGAGTATGAGTCGCAGTTTCGTCTGGCACTGGTGTTACCGTCGGCATGCTCTTCGAATGTCACAATTAATTAAATGAAGGTTTCTTCAGGGGTTTCGATTAGTTTTCTCTTTTTCCATTCGCTCTCCAATCTTCGCGATCTTTTTCGCATTCAATTTTGCTTTCAATTTTGTACTTTCGCTTTTTATATTTTCTTTTGCTAGATTTTTTGAATTTGATGCTGTTTTTGCATAGCCGCAAATCCGGATTAGTCACGGGAATTGGCCGAGGCTAACGAGACGAATAAAAATAAACTAAAAGAACGGAAAAAAGAGAGCAAACAAACACGTCGGAATAGAGGAGGTACAGGAGTGGGAAAAAGTTGAGGGCAGTGGGAGGGTGATGATGAAAGTCGAAGGGGAAGATTCGTAAAGCATCGAAGGAATTACTACTCCCTCAGTGGTCGACCACCAGCTATTTGTCTTTTCGAATGAGGGTCGACGTTAATAAAGACCTTTCTACGTTTTCTCGGATATTAAAAAATAGTCGCTCGCGCAGTTGCCGCCAAGATTACCACCGCTTCTACGACTTGGACTAACGATTCGAATCGAAAGCAATCGGAAAAAAAAGACCAGAGGAATCTGGCTTCAGAAGCACTCAGTTTTATTCAAGGCGAGGATTGTCTGTTAGATTCCTCGCATTTCCACTAAATCATATGCTATCTGTTGATACACTCCAAGAGGGAAATTAAAACTTGTTTATTTCTTCTCCTCAGCCCTTTATAAATTTGTGACTAGTAAACATTGATGAAATACTCAATATTGGAGGAAATACCGAAAAAATGTTTGCTGATTTTTAGGATTTGTATCTATATTTTTATTTCCGTATAAAATCTTTCAACAATTCGAAAGTTCAACAGTTTTGGTGTATCTGTAAGCGTTCAGAAGTTTTATATTATTTTATAAAAAATTGGGAGGCGCGACCGAAAAATAGAAAATGTTATTTAAATCCGATCTACTTTATTCTATCCTAAAAATCTAGGAAATAAAAAATAATCAAATTTATCAAATCGTTTTTGAGAATTATCATCCCGTGACTGGCGTGAGATCTTATTTACAATTGTCTCGAGTCATATGACCGATTATGGTCCCATATCGAATGGTAAGTCATGGTCAAGTATAGGAGTAATTCGTAAAGAATCCTACCGAGATGCAAAGTTTTTCGAACGCGACCGGAAAAATGTCTGTGAATTTACGGATGTGGGTTATGGACGTTTTTCATCAGATTTCGTTTGGTCGATAGAGGCACGCTTTGTACCTGCGCGTTTTCATCTTCTCCGATTCGCGATTTTCCTTTTGAATGAAAATTCAACGAAGAACTTCTTCGCCCAACATCTAACCTGATCCTAGAATAATTACAGTGGATCCCTGAAATGGTCGCCGTTCAGAACCTGATTGCGGAAGTATTGCAGGCAATCTCTTAATGACAGTGACTCAGTTTTCAAATCGACCAATAGTGCGACCATTGGGCAAATCTCTCTAGATCAAATTACAATCTCTATCTGGACGATCTGTAGTTCCTAATGTAATTTAACTTGGGCAGATAAGGTATTCACAAATATCTTTTAATTCACGAGATTATCGAATATATTAATCTTATTTTTCGCTATTATTTTATTTATCAATATTATTTTATTTATTAGGAATAATTTATTTATAAATTTTATCTTATTCAGCAATATTTTTGTTCTTAGGTGCATATACTGTGGGAACAAAGTTTGCTCTTTCGTAATTATATCAATATCATCCACCATTATTCTCGAGTCCTTATATGATAAATAATTCTTTGTGATTAGACCAACGTGGTAATGTCTTTAACAAGTTTGTACAATATCATTATCTATTAAAGCCCAAACTGGTATCAGCTGTGGATTTCTTAAAAGTTTCGGGCTCAACTTTCTTCAGTTAAAGATTTAACTCCTGAGCAGAAAATTATTTCTCGAAGATTCATTTAGCTGAATGGGTTTATATAAGTTTAACCGATAACGAACACCCCACGTGAAAAGCTTCAGTTTCAGAGCTTTGTGATATATCAATTCCCTATTATATCAACATGACAAAGAATCGTATGCTCTTCCTTCGTTTCTTCAGCTTCGTTTAAAGAAAATAAATTTCTTTGTCACTTTAGAGACAAACTGGAGGTACCAGTTCGAAATAAACATGGAATACGATTCTTTACTTGTTGTCGTCCCTGATTACTTCTGGAGCTCATTGCTTTTGCTTCTTTTTTTGTACCTAAACTCCGGCTGCGGGTATCAGCAGAGTTAGTAAGTAGCGATGGGTTAGAGTGCGCGCAGAGTTCGAGTAAGTTAGTTCACAGAGGCATGGCGTTGTAGAGGTCCAAATTAGGATGGTAGAAGAGAGCGGTGGGGGTAGGGGGATTGTGATGAGGTGTGGGCTGCGCTTGTATATGGTTTAAGTTTAGATTAAGGGGCGCGATGTGGGCCGTATTATGGTGATTAAGGTGGTTAAGACTAAGATGGTTACCTGTCGGATAGGGTAGTCCGAAACTAGGGTACCCAGAATATCCGCGGCCTGCCGCGTATGCCGCGTACGCTGCCGCTGGGAAACCTGCGAACACAACAATTTTACATTACAAATTCGAAAAATTTAAGTCAGAAATTGTATTTTATTAGAACTGTAACAGTTTTTGTTAAAAGAAATTTTTACTTAAATAATCCTGGTTTCATTAATTCTTACATATGTGCATAATTAATTAAGAATCCTAATACCACTAATAATACTAATACTACTAATATCACTTTGAAATATGACGAAATGCAACTACACTATTACAAAAATATTTCATAATAAAATTTTATTATTGTACATTATTATGGTTTTACTGCATATTAATTATAATACGTATACAAATAAGTTGCTTCAATTATAAATTAAGAAGTTTAATTATTTGCAAATTATTTTTAGAACGTATCTAGATTCAACGAAATACTGTGCTCGTGACATGAAAAAAATAGAAAGAGGGCTAGGTTCACTGCTATGCGGTGAACATAGAACGCATATTTTTGTCATTTTTCTTCATAAGGATTGTCAAAGCATTTAATGGCAAAATCCAAGCTGTTGCAAAATAAATTTAAATTGGATATTTATGAACTCGCGGAGAAGTCAATAAAGTTATTCTAAAATTGAATTGAAAGTTGTTATAAAATCATATTTAGTAAGTCATCCATACTATCTAGATGTCACTTAGTTTTGCACTCACCAAATCTAAATTACTTAAATTTAATTAATTGTTAGTCAGATAACGTAGGTTTAAATTTCTTTGACTAGTTCAATTAGAGAAGTTTTAGTTGTACTTAGTTAAATAATAATCAATTGAATCAGTGAGTGTATTTTTGCTTTTTAATTGGTCATTTTTTACTATTTCAGATTTACAGTTGAAAATTGATAGATAAATTATCTACAGTTCAAAATAATTCAGTATCTCAATTAGAGAATATTAGAATTAATATGAAAAATAATAATTATACTTTACTCACCATCAGGTAATGCTCCCAGGGACCACATAAAATCTACAAGGAAAAACAAACTTAATTAATACCCTCATTAGAAACAATCAATGCTATGATTTTTTGTCAGTGTTTCGAACGTCATTTTTTATATAATTAAATTAAAGCTTCAGTGACTTTCATCAGGGTTTCACCAATTCATGGTCTCGAAATTTCTGCAATCGTTTCTGGAACTATTGTACGTGTAGACAAGTTATTTACACGGGAAAGTTATGAAAGTGTATCGTTTGCAGAAACTCGTCGTAACCGGCGGAATCGAAATAATGTGTCTAGGTTCAAACGATAGAAAGGTGAAATCAAAAAATTAACTTCAATGGATTAGAAGCGTCTAGGTTAGAAGGATAGAGCCAGAAAAAAGAAAGATGAAAATAGAAGTAGAAATAGAGAGAGAGAGAGAGAGAGAGAGAGAGAGAGAAAAGATAGAGACAACCATGAAATTTCATAATATGACACTAATTTAAATAGACCACACAACTAAGAATTCGACTATATCGCTGGACTAGCGCATCGACTAATTTCTTGTATAGGTACTAATTAACTACGCGCGACCGAGGTATTACAATCTACGACAAAATAAACCTTCCTATGAACTATGGTTATTTTAGCCTTTAAGGTATTAGTAGAGTTACCGGTATTCTAGGATCACTATGTAGCTTACGTATTAGATATCGACTAATGCCGGCAGATCTCCTTACAAACAATTATTTCAATTCTTCTATTATTTTTTCTTGTTATATCGATTTTTGTGTTAACAATCATTTCTTTAATAATATAGTATCTTTGCAGAGTTATTTTTATGTCTATGAGGAAACGTGCCGACGTCACTACGACATAGATATTGACGATACAATATTTAAAACACCGACCACAATCTACTCTACTAGCTCACTATTCTAGAGTCCATATCGATATTGCTCTCACAATATACGCAGATGAAAGTAATATAATAGAGCATTTATTCTATCCAATATATAAGATACACTGATACATATTAATAGTATTAGTGATTCCGTACCTAAGTCTCTACCGGGCTGGTTTTGATTACGTCAAGGACAACTTCAGTATTAAATATTATTTTTCGCATCTTTTGACTTAATTAAAAGACAGCAGTAATAACAACAATGGATTTCCATCTTACTTTGAACATCTTTTCGTATTTATTTGAATGCATTAATTCTCAAATATAGAGACTGTATATAATACTGTATAATAATTTTTATCCATTATATCATATGTCATATATCCTTTATATATTATATATATGTATATATCTATTATCTTATACATATATAATATATGTATATCATATATTAATTATATTTTATATTAGTACATTTACGCAATTTATAAATGTTTACTTTCTTAGAATCAAGAAACGACGTTTCACGCAATAGAAGGTATAACGATAACACTTAGCACTTCGTTGAGAAAATTGGCAACTCGAAATTATTGACATTTCTTCGCTGTCTTAGATTATCTTGGAAGCATTTCAATTTCGTACTGGATCTCTCCATTTTTTAGATTTTTAGTACGTATATTTGTAATATTTATCAATTAATATGTATGATATATTTGAGATTTTTGAGGAGAGATTCGGTACGTGGTATCCGGTGGAATCAAAATCAGGCCCAAAAAGCATTACAGATTCAACAAAAAAAACCTCATGTCAAGGTCTGGTCTACTTACGAAAATGACAGTGTTGCGCCTCTCGGGCAAAGTACGTACTTTCTAGGACACACGTCTCACGCATTAATATTAAGGTATGATGCTATAGCTTAGAAGTGTTAAGTTCTATGATAAGTATAGGTAGGTATAGGTAGGTAGATAGGTACACGTATAGATATTATGTATTTGGTGTATACCTGGAGCAGGTATAATAGTACGTAGCTTGTTAAGTAATAGGTATAATGTAAAGGTTCTGTTACAGCCGCTCTTATGCATTCTCGGTGGAAGATGCTTATTTCGTAGATATCGTGCAAAGAAAACCTCGTTCTCAATTGACAACTTCGAAAATCAAATCTCAAATGACACTTCCAATCTGAAATTAAATATCTTTTTTAATTTACCGAAGATATTTCTGAATTGTAATTATCTCAAGGTAGGTGTCAACTGTGAAGAAGATTTTTCTGCATCCTGGAGAGAATCTCTCGAGGAATAGATCGGCTAACGAGAGGCGAAAGGCGTATCGACGGAAAACTATGAATCTCAACAGTAACGACGGCTTCGTTGGTTTTCACTCGTTAGTCGTTCTCTCGTCGAGAGAATCTCGATATAAAAGTCTCATCGAACCGAGAGTTACCCTCTTCCACGAAGAAATACCTAAAACATATTCTAAGCTAACGGTATCATAACGGCTTCTCAAAATCTAGTTCTCTAGAAATCTCAATAATAGGAACATATACTGTCCGTTCAAATTATTCGCTCTAACTAATGGATCCTAGATCGCCTAGGTATCAAGTATAAATACTAAAGGTGTGTGACGAAAGTGTTTCACCTATTTACCTAGGAAATATGCTTCGATATGTACGAATAATTCTATTTCAAAAAACTAGTTGTATAATAATAATGCTGATAATCATGTTATCATAAAATATATCAATATCAAATACTATGGCGCTGTAATATAGGTACAAAACAATATTCTGCCGTTCTTTAGAATGGATCTTTTAGGTATGAAAACCGACTTTTCCGCTGACGAAATTTTTTCAAATTTACAGATTTTAAAATAATTTTCAAGAGCGAAAACGTCGGTTCGGGTTCTAGTTTGTTATCAGGAGAGTTTGATATAGATTTACATATTTATTTATATATATATATATATTGTGTGTATATATATATTTATTTGTATGTATGGATAAATTTGATATCGCGTCTCATTTGTATACTTTTTTATATAGAATACTTCTTTTGTATTATGAAATTTCATGAAGTTATAGCGAAAAATATTTCAAAAGGCGCGACGGGTAAGAAGTTTGCTACACTTTGCTACACCACTTGCTGTGAACTCCGATAGTTCCCTTTTGAAAATTAGAATTAGAATCGTTTTTTCCACTCCCAATTTATCAATATTTTGTCTTGATACAAGATCATTTTTGTATTCCCCAAAAGAAAATCACAGCGAGCCGCCACAGATGGAATGTATAATATCTTCACAATCACGACGACGGGCACGAGCTTAAAATGATTTTTTTCAAACCGAGACCCACTTGCAAGTAATTTTTTACTTTGAAAAAAGTCTACTAACTTCTAATTAAAAAGACTCTCGAATTGACATTGATTGACGTCGTTCTCATAATTTTAGATTCGTTGTGATGTCATATCATACTCATATCAAACTAAGAATCCAAATTCCCACTTACGGGTCTTCTGCTTCTCCACTTTATTTATCGTCTTTTGATAGAATAATAATCAGACATTTTTTCGTTTCTTTCAAGATTTTTATGAAAAAGAAATCAAAATAAAGATGAAAGACATGCAAATAGTTTTGCAGGTCTACCATAAACAACGCTTTTTCTCTCTAAAAATATCTAAATTTAAAATGTCTTGTAGCATCTCTAAGCATTGATTTTGAAAACAACAAAATATAAGTGGTTATTATTTTGTCAAAAGACAACAAATAAGGCAGAGGGAACATAAGTACCAAAATAAAAAATATCGTTTCATTGTCATCCTCACTAACATAAATTAGCATCATAAATAAAAAGGATATTTTTTATCGACTGCAAAATTCGACACACTACGTAGGCCACTTTTCTCCAATATAAGTTCTGTTCTACTTTACACGGAAAGTAGTAAAACAATTCTATGGGTAAATATATCTAGTCAGAAATCCTTTCCGAATACATATAATGTTTCATTTTTAGTCATTTCGCCTGATTTTTCCGTGTAATTAATATACTCTAAGAACTACTGTATTGACTGTAACTGCCCGTACGAAAAAATTGAAGGCTAAAAAAATGTAAAAAATGTAGCATTTATTCTCCGGTTATGGGATTAAGTGATCTAGTAGGTCTGGAATTACGGTAGGTCAGGTCGAGGGCTGTCGAGGCCCTCAACGGCTGACGGTATTAAGTTGCACAGGATTTTAATTGAAGTGCTTTTAGCGGTAACTGTGATAGACGCTGCAACTTAATTATACGATACAGCTGGTGAACTGCCGTCGAAACTGAATCAGCTGCATCGTTCGAACAATGATGGTTACTCTTTCCTTCAAAGAATTAACGACTTGAATGCTACATGTAACAATTAGAAACAAGAGGGAAAATTGAATCTAGGAAGCTTGCTTTGATAGAATTAAGTGGTTCTTAACTCTGTTTTCACTCTTGTTTGTAAAACGATAAAAATGAAAATACAGTAATAGAATAAAAATTTTAACTTACAGGGCGAATAACTGAAATATTTACGTTGTAATTGAAGACCATTGCTAGGAACTTAATACGCTGCACGAAGTTTAAAAGCATTCAGTGACTTTTAATTTTTAAAGCTGAATTTAAAAAGAAATTCTATTCGTACGGGCTATTGACTACGCGCGTTGAGCACTATTCGTCAGAAGGTCTTATTTGAACACTTTGTTATTGTCCTACCTTTTTCGTATCTACTCTAAAATCCACTACCAGTCTTTAATGGTATGTTTGTTTCCCGATCATTATATTCAGACTACTAAAAATGAGGCCCCAATGGTAACTACTTTTTATTAACCGACTACTACTCTAAGAATTCTAACTACGATTCCGTTATGGTTTCATCTACGATCACAGTGTTCCTGAACTGAGCTTGTCGAACAGTCTCGTTAGAATTTGATTTCAGACTCCTAATCCGAACTAAATAAAAGAGCTATCTACTCTACGATTGCACTTTTCGATATGTCTTTCGTTCTCTAGCTTTATTTCGATATTCAATTTTCATGGATAAGTACTTTCGTGTCGAAAAATTAGTATCTTAATCAGAAACAAGTAATGCGCCCCATTTTATTACCCCATTTTAATTCATATTTTTCTCC
>CAKNWW010202228.1:0-11032 GCA_932074435.1 Andricus kollari
CAGACGACAGCTTTTATTCCATCCTAGGATAATCTTTCGCCAAATAGCATGTAAACTTTATCAGCGGAAAATTTTACATGCAACAAAATTTAACTTCAGTTTTTTCTGTGTGGAGAATAATTCAGCTGGCAAACTCCGAGCAATGCCGCGCGTCGGTTAGGTTAAAAATCTATCTCGAACATCGTTTTATGTACCTAGTGTACATTAAATGTGTACAAAAGTGATTCATATTGGATTATTTCGTTATAAACCCGAGCTTAAAGGTATGTAAAACATAAAAATCGATCATTAGCTATGGTATGTTCCATTCTTAGAATAAATGTAAACAAAGAGTAAAAATGACACATATTTCACCTCACTTTAAACGTAACCTGTGAAATCTCGTGCGATACATTAATAATGAATTACTGTGTCGTATTGCTTGTTTTTTTTAAACAAAGAGAAACTCAAATATCGAATCGTCAATTATAACCTCAATTTGATGTCACTCGTGTAATCTTATTAATTATAACAATTCATGTAAAACTTAAAGAAAAAAACCCCGTGAAATGCATGTTTTTTTCTCACCTTTTCCTTCAAAAACCATAATTTTTGTTTTATTTCCCCTATCATCTGCAAAAACTAGCCCGCGTACACTTACTGTCCCGAGATCCACACCTACTTCGTCGAAGAGGGCCATTCTTAGACACTTGTCCATGAGTATAATAAATAGCCATGAGTACATAACGCATCCTTGCCTAATACATTGCATTATAAAATAATTCAGAAGATTTACTTTTTATTTTTTTGTATTGTGTTTTTTTTCAATTTTCAAAGTTAAGAAATCAATTTGAAAAATCTTAAAAATTAGCCTACAAACAGTTTCTTCTCCATTTTAAAAATTTTGAACCATTTTTCAGTACCACCAAAAATGTGTATTTTTTCGCAACATAGTTATATTCTTTCCTGACAGCTAAAGAAAGTATAAGAAGTTGCTTAATGATGGTCACCAGCTAGAAAAAACATTAGTGACATTTTTTTATTCTTTTTTTTTTACTTTTTTCCAAAACATTGTTTTATGGAAATTTTCAAAAACTAAATTTTTTCAAATAACGCTTAAACTAGATGTGGGATGTTGTTTCCATGTGAATTTATTCCAATAGGAATTTTAGTGATGTTTACTATATTTTCTTCGAAATCCAAAACATGAGCCTTAATCCCCAGTTTCGAAATATTAAAAATTGTATCTATAGAATGTAAAGTCAGAACGGAATACAACTATGTTGCGCATGAAATACACATTTTTTGTCGTACTCAAAAAACGGTTCAAAATATTGAAAAATGGAAAAGGAACTGTTTGAGAACAAATTTTAATTTTAACTTTTCCCGTATGTCCCATATTTAAAAAAATCCAAATTTTTAGTTTTCGGAAAAATAGAACACATATTATAAGTTTCATGCCTTCTTAACAAGACAAGACTATGTAGCTCGTGGGTGACAACTAATAGATGACACAAAAGAAAAAGTGGGTCGTTCTCAAGACAATAATGTACAAAATGAGATAGGACATAATTAAATGGATGTTGAATTAGAATAAATTAAGATACGGGCAGTCTGGAGAAACATTGGGATACTACGTGATGTAAGATGAGAAGATTAAGATAATTAAGATTCATAACAAGGCCAACAAAAATTAAAAAAAAGACCACAATGTTTACTTTTATACAGTAAAAACTTATATTTTACTCTTCAATTAATACATGAATCGTTATAAATTATATGAAATTTAATTTTTACTTGAAGATATATTAAATATTAATTCAAAGGGAAGAAGCAATTCAAAGTAATATTTATTGTTTTCTGAAGACCTCATTAAGTAAGTAGTAATCAGTCTTCAACTGGAACCCCTTCAGCTGTTAAGGGGTCTTGAAAATGAAGTCAAGCTGTAATCTGGCGACCACAAAGTAGCCACCGTGCGGTGGCAGTCTTCAAAGACCGAAGAATTGCTCAGAAGCACCGCCAACTTATTTACTGCGACACCTCAATACGTTTTCGGTCGCGGTTCCTCTGACTGTTTAAAAAGAAAAAAAATCTGAGTGAAATTTCTATTTTTTAAATTTATCGGCTCTGAATTTTAAGAATTGCATTTTTTTAATTTCAGAATAGATGTATGAAAATTGGGATGAAAATCTCTAGGGGAAATGCATGTTATGGCATTCCTTATTTTTATCTCTCTTTTATTCTACAACCAATTTCTTCTTCCGATTCTTTCATCCATCTTTACCCCCACCGTTCATCCCCCTAAATTTTACTCGTGATCTGTTGCTGACTCTAATTTTTCACTTACTTTCGCGCAATCTTGCTCACAATTCCCTTTCTCCCTACCACAATCTACACTCATCTTTTTACCAATACATCCCAGCTCTTACAAAATTTCATAATTTAAATTTTCCTACCTTCCTTTACTTATCCGTCCCCCCACCTGTATTTTAATATCTTTAAAATCCCTTCTCACCTCTTTCTAACATCTCTTGTAACTCGATTCAATTATCTTCTTACCTTTTCCCTCCACCTATCTTTCCCGGTCCTTTCTTTCCATTTATTTTTACTATTGTCCATTCTGCTTATTTTTATTTACAAAACATTAATTCTACACCTCTTACTATATAGAGAAAGATTTCTTGCCTCTTTCCACATTTTAAGTTTAACATACGCTCCTCTTATTTATCTTTTTCTAACACTTTGGTCCAAATTACCTTTTCTGTAATTTTCCTATCTCATTCTTTTCTTTCAATTTACGCTCTAAAACTAGAGACAAAAGTTTCCTTTCTTTCTTTACCAATCTTTTGTTAAGTTTCGTTTCTTCTATTCCTGGTTTAACTGTCTTAACTTCACACCACCTCACCCATTCCTAGTCACTTCTTCTTCTGTATCTACTATCAATTGGTTAATTAACTATGAAGTCTGGAATATTATAAACTTTTTGCCAACGACCCATATACCATTCTCAGAATGTAGATTAGTAATACTGGTATAGTAAAAACATAGTGGAACTTAAAAAATGTAAACCGGTTTATTCACCAATCTAGGGATAAGAATAGAAATTTGTAGAGTTCAAATATTGAAAAAGTAAAGTTCGACCTATATTGCCTATAGTTGTCTCCTATTTCAAATATTTGCGGTCAGAAATAATGGCAGTCCTTTCCATTAGTATGGAACAGCAGTCGTATGAACCGCTTACAGGTATTATGCAACCAGGTGCTCTGCAAATACGTGAAATTGGAGGCGCGCATTCACGGATGATCCCACCGGAAGTTTAAGGTCCAATTTCTCCGGATGGTGCAACCTCTTGTGCGACTAGAATCCTGATGAATTTTATTATTATTTTTTAGGATATTTTTAAAATTTTATTTTTCCAAAAATAGGTCTTGTGTACCTCCATTTTCTAAAATACCTTTAAAAACCTTACTTACGACGCTTAACTTTAAATAGCCAAATGTATCATTCTATTCTGTATTACTTTCAGGATTACCTGGAATGACAAAGCCAATTGCTTCAGCCATTGCTACCTCGAGTACATCCATGGACTCGAGGTAGGACCTACATACAGTCTAGTCAACCATCTTGGTCATAACCTGCTAATGTGATCGTCAGCAACTTGTTCGGTTTATTCAAAGTTAAAAGATGTAACCTGTCGGTTCCATCTCAGCACATACACCATCTGCAGTCTGCAAAATGAAAAAACTGGAATCACGACATGATCGAGCGAACGTCAAAATTTGCAGATATATTACTTTTATCATAAACCTAATTTACTATGATCGAAACGTTTTCCACTCATAATCATTTACAGAAAAAATGTATTTCGTGTAATACACATAGATGCTTATGAGCCATTGTAAGAAATTATTAGTGTCTGTATTTATTAGGGAGTACAAAATAATAAAATTCTGGATTTTTTGAAGTCTCACCCTCTCATATTATATTATTTGGTGGAAGAAGGTTTTCCGAGTTAGAGATTTAAAAAAATAAATTTAGAGGTGGCTTTTGAACCTTGACGTACCCCATGCCTAGTCTAAACCAAAGAACCCCTCATATAATGTACAGAAAATGGCTTTTTCTTAACATGTCTCATTATACATTTTTTTGTGATCTCCAACCTGTTGATCAACAATTCGAAAGAAAATTATCAACAAAATGGACAGTTTTTACAAAAAAAATTCCAAACTTACAATTTTTATATGTAGCGAAAGGGTGCCTATAGAGAGTCAGAAAGCTCTAAAATCATATGGATGCTCATTTTTAAACTAACCTTAAAGGCTTGACGTATGAAACTAATGTTTAAATATAGTTAAAACTGCAAGGAAAAAGAGTTAAGAGCAGTGCCCTTTGAGTCCATATACACCTGTGTGACTACGAGTATACGTACAAGGTACACACGCAATCACTTCTTTAATATAGAATAGATATTGGATATATATGCCGTAGACATTTCGAGGTTTTAGGCAGTGCCTGCTTTATTCAGGCATTCAGAAGAAGACTCAACCATTCTTCTGAACGCCTGACAATTTTTAGGCAAATATAAGAAACCAACCATACAGCATTAAAACGCAAATTAAATGGCTATCTAAAATTTTATTTTTATTTTCATCTAATTATTGAAATATTCTTTTACAAAATAGTAAGACTGATGATTTTATGACATATATTTAAAAAGTCTAATTTTCAAACGAAAAAGACAAATTTACTCCAAAACAGTTGAATTTATAATCCGAGAATATTAATTTTTTTACAAAAAAGTTAATCATCAACCAATAATTTGATTTTTAAACAAGATAGTTAAATTTTCAGTTGAGAAAAATAATTGTTAACAAAAAAAAAACGAATTTTTAACGTAGAAGATTGTAATTATACTAACAAGGCGAATGTTCAACAAAATACATATATTTTTAAACAAATATTTGAATTTTCAATCAAGAAGATTACTTTTCTACCAAAAAGAAGAATTTTCAGCAAATTACATAAATTTTAAACTAAATAGTTTGAACGATTGGCGTGAGGCTAGTTCCTCATCATTTTCAACTAAATAGTTAAATTTCTAAACTAAAAAATATACATTATTACCCAAAAATAGTGTACATAGTTGAATTTTTATCAAGGAAAAATAATTTTTAATAAAAAAATGAATTTTCTACAAAACAGTTTAATTTTGTACCAAATAGTTGAATTTTCTACCTGAGTGTTGAATATTTAAGCGAAAAGGACGAATGTTCTACAAACCAGTTGAATTTTCAACTCCACAATATGAATATTTATCAAAAAGTGTTGATTTTCAACCAAAGATTTGAATGTCCAACGAGGCAGTTAAATGATTAGTACAAAAATTACTTTTTAACAAACAAAAAAAACGACTTTTTAACTGTTTCGAGCTCTTCGTAGAGTCTCTAACTGGTCAAACTTCACCGATTTTTTAAAATATTTAAACCATTCATTTTGGTTAACAAAACTAAAATATCATCTTTTGCAATCCATTGTTGGGATGAAATTCACTCAGTGTGACTATTATGCGATTCTACTGAAGTGTGACTAATCAGGGTTTTAAGAAATTAGTTCAACTTACAACCAAGTAGTGGTATTTTTCACCTAGAAAGGTGAATTTTTAACGCAAAATGTAATAGTTGATATTTTAACAAAAAAATATTTTAAGTCAAAATAAAAAAAAAATTGGATTTAATCAACAAAAACGAACTTTCAACAAAATACTTGAATCGTCGACCAGTATTTATATTTTTAAATTAAATTAGGAACAAAGTGTTTCAAACGAAAATTTCAATGTTAAATACGTAATTAAAATGTTTTCTATAAACTATCAAAAATAAAACACAGGAATAATAGCCAATTATCTTCAATAAATTTATTATTGTACATTAACATTTATTCTACAAAATTATTATTTATATCATCAGAATTATGTAGTATCGCAAGAACCAGAGTGATCCTCGTCATACACTGAAAAAAATAGTTGGTTAGACCAACTAATAAATTAGTAGGGCCAACTACTTTATTTTGTAGTATATGCCGCTGCTATATAATAATATTAATTATTAATGCTGCTATTTAATTTATTTAAGCAAGATTGGTCTTAGTTGTCCTTACTACTTTACTTGTTGTCGCGACAACTATCGATGGTAAATACTATTTTCAGGTAGTAAGCCTTACCACTTTAATTAGTAAGTCTTACTATTAAATTAGTTAGTCTTACAAATAAGCTAGTTGATCTCACTACTAATAAAATTGAAAAATTTTAGTATTGAAATTAATGGCCCGTAGGCTATTGCGAAGTTAGTACTTCTCAATATTGAAATTATAGTATATTTCACTATAATTTCTAATTAGTGGACACAAGAGCGTCCTAACGACTTCCTATGGAGACCAGGTCCTGGTAAGGCGTCATGTCAAAATACACCCACATCAGCCCATTTGGATGTTAATGAAAAACTACTATATTTCAATATTTGAAAGTGCAGTAAGTCTATTAGGAAATTTAGATCGATGCGATAGTCTTCACGGTATTCACTACTGCACAATAAACAAAAAGGTTAAGATGAAAATGGCAAAGATCGAGAACATGACGCGAAATTTCGGTGCGAATTTTGGCAGCACTGCTCAGGTTTCAGTTCTGCCAATTTCACCGAGGAGGAAAACTTGTAACGTTTACTACTTTTATTTCTTGGAAAATAAATTGGTGGTAAATGTGACTACTTTATTTGTTGTGACTAGAATTAATATCGTTACTAATATAACCTACGTAGGATTACTAACGGCGACTTGTTGCCGCACTAAACTGGTTAGTTACTTCTACCATCGAAGTGGTTGTCGCAGCTAATACCATCTCTACTAATAAAGAGCTTCTTGTCACAACTAACCATTGTTTTTAGTGTAAAAGCAAGGAAATCAAAAAGTTTCACATCTCGCACACCTATTGCAGAATAAAGAATTTTAATCAAATATACAATTTTACAAACGAGAGCACGGCTTGCCTCGATTATTAAGTTCAACCCAAAAGTGTTCGCACATCCAATTTCTCTTTTTTATGTGTTTCGGGGATGCCCCTCGATTATTTTAAGCAAGAAAGAAAATCCCATTTTTCTCGAAAACGACGCAAAATATGTATAGCAGCTCGTAAATAAAAATCGTTCCCCTTTCTGAAATCTATAAAAAAAATACTCTTAATAGATTCGTATTTTTTGTATTTTAACAGTTTCCCCAAAATATAGAACAAATCTATCAAAATCGACAAAAATAGCATTCATTTTAAAGAACTTGAACATTTTATTTTTAAGAACATATATTTTTAGTTCAGTAACAATGTGAAAAGAATGTTACATTAGATTATTAAGGTTCCGGAACTTCAGAGTGAAGAAAAATTGGGTTTATCTCTAAAATTGAAGAAATATAATTTATAACGATAAAAATATCTTTTTTGCCGAAAACGATGCTGAAAATTAAAAGCAATTGATAGTCCAAAATGGTTACACTTCCTGAAATCTATAAAAATATACTCTTGCCAGATGTTCATCTTGTGTATTTTAGCAAATTTTTTCAACAACAAAATAGAAAAAGTCGATTTTTTTGTTTCCAGTTGAGTAAAAATGTTAAAGTAAATGATATTTTAGTCTATTTTTATCAATTTTTTGGAAAAATTGGTTGAAACACACTAGATAAACATCTACTAGGTGTATTCTTTTATATATTTCAGGAAGTAGAACAATTTGTAATTACGAATTACCATTAATATTTTGCATCATTTTCAAACAAAATAACATTTTTAATCGATGCAAATTATGATTCTTCAATTTTAGAAATAAAAATTAATTTTTCCTTAATTTGAAGCTCAGAGAGCTTAATATTCTCATTGAACATGTTCTTTGCATTTTTATCGAACTAAAAACAAACATTAAAAAATATATAATGTTGAACTTCGTTAAAATACATGCTATTTTAGTCCAACCATAAGCTGCTATTCATATTTTGCGTCATTTTCGTGAAAAATGAGATTTTTAATCATTAAAATTAAACAATCGTTTTTCTCAAAAACGCGTAGTACGATTCTTTCTTTCTTGGCTTAAACTAACCGAGAGGAATAACCGAGAGATGATTAAGTAACATAAGTTTATTAATTTTTATTGAGAAACAGAATGAATAGGCATTTTAATAAATGAAAAAAGCACGGCTTTAAATGCATTTTTCTCGAAAATGGCTCAAAATTGCGTCTTCTTGATTTTCCACAGAAAACCTCTAGTAGGTACCTTTCATCGAGGAGCGTATTAATCGGAAGAAAAAAAACATACCTAAAGATTCTTTTGCAAGGAACCGCTAGTTTATTAGCCATTTATTAGCTCCTGTGGTGCCTTTTTTGTAAATATCTATTTCCTTGTTTGAATGTTTAGTGATGTTAAAACAAAGCTTAAAAACATTCAATGACTTTCCCTGCTAGAATATGTTTTTTTTTTAATTTATTTTTTGGGTTTTGACCCCAATAGTATAAACAAAAAATCTCCGGTGATTATACATTTTAGAAAATTTTGATTGCCTTCGTTGAGTGTTTCAGGGGTGTTAACGGTTAAAACAACCATTAAAATAAATGCAAACACTTTTTCTGGTAGAAGACGCTTCCTGCACTTATTTTTAAGTGATTGACATTGCCCGTGTTCGAGATATTTTTGTTACCGAGAACTTTTGGTTTTCAATTGTTTAATCTCATCTCGTCCCGACTTGAATATCTGCAAGCATGATCGGGCAAGATTCCCGATAATGTTTACATTTTGAGTATGTCATTTCGCATAAATGTCAAAAATAAGGTAGCAGAATTTAAAAATTATGGAACTGGAATCACGACGAATAAGAAAGCCAAAAAGGACCATCATTAGTTTCAAACTCATCAAGGTAATGGTCTGATACTAACTCAAGTAATTAAGTATAATAATTTTACAAAATCTAACCACTTAATTCCTAAAACATTAGGTTAGAAAATTGTAAACAAAAATTTAATTTGAAAAGGTAGAAAATCTATAGACACTAGTCCAATTTCTCATAACTACCTAAACAAAAAAACAAACATAAAATGTTTCTAGCCAGAAACGAAACTCATTTTAGTAACCAAATTATTAGTAGCACAATTAAGCAAATTAAAATGTAAGGTAAATGTGCCAGTAATCGGGACGTTTCCATAACCGTGAAACTTGATTATAATTTGAATATATTGTTACAAAATATGATAAGAGTAACATTTAATAATAAAAACTATTCATGTTTAGCATTTTATAGTAGCAAATAAAATTCAAATGCATTCAAATTAAATGAAAAGTAAGAAAATTAGACTCACGACTACTAGGAGTTTACCTTATTATTTTTCTAAAGATTAATTATTTTTTTGTACAATTTTATTGTCTCCTTTTTTCACCCTCTTTTTTCAATAGTCATATTTCTGTCTCTAATGATCCGTTTTACAATGTTATTCGAAAACATATTTTTCTTATTTTAACTCTTTTTGTGCAACTATTTTTCACAAATTGATTTTTTCAAGTATCTGTTTTTAAAAAACAGTTTTTAAGGAACATAATTCTTTTGAGGCCTTCTTGTGCAATTTTATTGGACAATTAGTTTTTCTAAAGTTTATGTTGGTTTTAAAAATGTACCTTCATATATTTGAATACATTTTTTTAGATTTTCTGTCCTAAGAATCAAAATTTGGTTTAAAATTATATTATTATTTTGATGACTACGAAGCTTCCAATGGTCTTTTTTTGGCCTTCGTGTTTGTTTCCACGTGATTCCACTTTCATATTTTCCAAATTCTAATACACTTTTTTTCAAATTCATACGAAATGTCAAATTGTAAACGTTATCGAGAATCTTACCCGATCTTGCTTGTTATCCGAGATTCTCGACTAAAATTACGAGATACGGGAAACTTTTCGCTGTCGTCAGTCGGGATTGTTCCTGAAGTCGATGTTTTTTTGTCTCATCCCGCCCGAATGCATCTCTAATCTTAATTTTTTATTTTTGTTTGTTTGAACCTTCAAGGGATGTTGAAACAACCTCCAAAAATCCTGTATACACATAATCGTGAGTAAAATACTGTCAATTTTCTGAACATTTTCTTTTGAATTATTGATCTGCAGGTTTAAATTTACAAAAAAAAAAATATAATTAGATAGTTTGACAAAAAGCCATTTTCAGTACATTTGTTGCGGGGTTCTTTCACTAAAAATGCACATCCTGGTTCCTTTCTGACCCGTTTTGCCCTTTCTGAAAAAAAAAACCTTTTTTATTTTCTTCCAAATTTTTGACCTCCTAGATTTTCTTTTAATATAAAAATTAAAGTAATAACGCAAATAAAATTTCACTGTGAATTGATTTTCATGAAAATATTTTCAAACATTAGAAAAAGTTATAAAATTGGTTATTTCAATAGGAGCGAAACCCATTGTTTTTCATTTTAGGCTTCAAATATTCAAGAGACCTCCCCAAAAGTCCTAAAACAGAATACGATGAAATCAGGAATCGGAAAAAATTAGGAAAGTTTTTGTTCACCTTGGCTCTTTGGAATAATTGAAATTTCGCGTGAACAGGTAGTATTTCTCAATTATTAATTTAGCAGAAACATTAAGAGTGAGATGTACATTCTTTTGAGAATTTATTAGAGAGATTTAACATGTTTTATTATTAAATTAACTTATTAAGTTATTAGAAAAGGTTTATTAATGGTGCAATTAGTAGAATATCTACAAAACTCTAGGAAAGGAGTATAAACATATCGTCTTCAGAGGTCAGAGAGCGTAAAAGCTATAAAAGCATCATACATGTAAGATATAGTATTAATCACTATGGGTAATAATATTAATAGCTTCATGACGGCGATAAATGATATTAATATTTATTAATTATTGAATCGTTTTCTAAAAGAAGGAACTCGTGTTTATAATAATTGTGTAATGATGATAGCATCCTACAAGGAGAAATGAACCTATAAAAAAATCAATTTACATTT
>CAKNWW010202254.1:0-17442 GCA_932074435.1 Andricus kollari
AACAATATAGTTAAATTGTCAACAACAGCAAAAAATGAATTTTCCAACAAAATCATGAATTTTCAACAAAGAAGAATTATTTTCTACTAAAAAAAGACGAATTTTCAACAAAATACATGCATTTTCAACTAAAATAGATCAATTTTGAATCAAAAATGAAAGTTAAATGTTCAGATAATAAGATTAATTTTCAACCAAAAAACAACAAATTTTCAACAAAATGGTTGAAACCTATTTGGATTACCAATGTAAATTACTCCGAATTACCTAAAATATGAAAGATTTCAAGAAGTTTCAAAGTATTTACTTCAAGGTATTCGTCAGGATTTTACCAGACCTACGCCATTTTATAGGATTTTCAAAGACTAAAGATATCAAAGGATTTCAAAGATTTCGATAGATTTAAAGGGCTCTTTATAGATTTCAGCAGATTTCAGCGGGATTTAAGAGATTTTGAAGCTCTAAGGGTATTTAAAAAGATTTCAAGGGATTTCACATTTTATCAGATTTTATGGGATTTCAGAGGATTTTCAAGGGATTTTCAACAATTCAAAGGATTTTAAAGAATATACTGTATTTTAAAGGATACCAAAGAATTTAATGAGCTTTTAAAGAATTTCGTAGGATTATAGAAAATTCCATGAAATTAAAGAACTTCCAAGGAATTTAAAATGATTTCATTAGATTTCGGTATTTACAAAACTACAAAGAATTTTACAATATTTTAAGGAGTTATATGATTACAAAAGAAATTAAAAGGTTTTATAATATTACAAGGAATTTCTGTAGATTTCAAGGGATTAAAAATTGGAGATTTTGCCAGAGACTTCAGAAGATTTCAACGGATTTCATGGGGCTTCATCAGATTTTATAGGATTTTGACGGATTTCAGAAGTTTTTAAATATTCCATGATTGTTGAAGGAAATTAAAAATATTTTACAGGTTTCTAGATGTTTTACGGCATTTTATGAATATTAAGGGATTTTTAAGATTGTAGGGTATTTTAAAAGATTCCAAGAAATTTAAAGAGACTTTAACACTTTTAAGAATTTTTGAAGAATTTCATAAGATTTCAAAAAAATTCAAATGCTAATTTTAAAAGGTGTCGAGAATATTAATGATATTTGAAAAATTTCAAGGAATTACAATACATTGTTAGAGAATTTTAGGGAATACATGAATAGAAATCAACAGACTTAATAGCTCAAAATAGTCTCAAAACAGGAGAAAATAGGGTGACTTTTAACAAAAATAGGAAAATACGTTGTTTTAAATATAAATAATACATATATTGCATTTTTAACAAAATAGTTGAATTTGAAAACAAGGGAGATGAATTGTCAACCAAATAGTTTAATTTTCAAGTGAAAGCGACAAATTTTCAACGAAAGGGTGAATTTTTAACCAAATAGTTAAAATTTTAACTTACAATTTAATTTCTAGATAAATAGTTCAATTTTTAAGCCACAAATACAAATTTTTTAGAGGACAATTGAATTTTCAACCAAAAAAGATGGCTCTTTAACAAAACAGTTGAATTTGCCAGAATATACTTAAATTTTCAACAAATGAATTTAATTTTTAACCAAGTAGTAGCACTTTTAATCTACAAAGATGAATTTCCAGCCCAACGGCCGCATTTTCGAAGAAAAAAAATCAACATTTGTTATAGGCTAGTAGGCCCATATTGAGAACCACTAAGAAAGCTATGAGTCACGAAAATTTCCCGCTTGAATTTGTATACACAAGCCCAACCGGGAAATTCTTCCGTCCTAATGGCTTCTTAATGGTATTGTCAATGACCTTGCTTTCCTTTGAGTCATGACTCACAAGGACACGCGTAATTTCCTTCCAGAACATTTCGGCACGTAGGCCACTCGTTTAATCCCTATAAGCGCGTTTTCGGCACGTAGACCACTCGCGTAATCCCTTCGAGGACGTTTTCGGCATGGAAGATTTTCCCGGCACGTGATAACGCCGTGAAAATCACGTGATTTCCACATTTTAAACTTTCTCTCATTTTCCCTCTCTATCCTTTACGCTTAGTTTTTCATTCCTCTTTTTTTAATTAAGAGTCAAATAATTCATTCACATTTTTTTTAAACAATAAATTCTTGTTCACTAGTTTTTCAAATTAAATTATTCAGACATAAAAACGGCCTGATTTTGAAGGAGAAATCCTTTCTTTAAACTAGTCTTAAGCCTGGCGTTACTCAAAGTCTTACATTATATATTTTTCTTTAGTCTTTCAGAATCAACTGTAGATATTGTCGTAATTCGCGTTCTGAAAGACTCGGTTATTATCTGGTTTAGCTTATGTATTAATTTTAAGTATTTATGATTTTCTTACCTTAAGTAGGTATTAATTTTCCATCTTACGTAGCGATCTTACTGATTATGGCATTATTTCACATTAAACAAATTTTTGTAAATGTATTTTTACTATTTTTAATTGTTAATTAAAATTTAGTCAAATAATTAAAATGGCGCGAGACGCTCGAGATTGAAAGAAGGCAGCACGGAGTACGGTGTCCCCACAACGCTCCGTTGCGACTCCGTTGCGCGAGTCCGGGCCAATGAGAGGGCCAGCAGCCGCTCCCTTCTTCGCTCGAGCTCTCCGCCCCCAGCGCATAAATACCGCTGCTCTGGGTAGAATCGCCACTTGCTTCTTGGCACCAGCTCGTGCTCTGACTCTCCTAGAGACTACCCACCTTCTGGTGACTGGTCTCTCTCTCTTGATCTGGCGATCGCTATTCAGAGCTCTCTCTCTCTCTCTCTCTCTTTGTACGCATTTAGCCAATACATCGAAATTAACTCCAAATCAATCTCTACTTTTCTCTCCTTTCATCTTCCTCATCCTCTCCTCTCTTTTTCTGGTGGCTCTGGGTTTGCCTTCGTGGTCTCGAAGTTTTGAGCCAGAAAGAAAAATTCTTTAGAAGACAGTTGAATTATCAAAATTATCATTGTTGCAACCAAAAAAGATGAATTTTCATCCACAAATATTCAATAAAACATTTGAATCTTCGACGAAAAAGAGATGAATTTTCAACAAGGAAATTAAATATTCAACCAAATAGTCGAATTTTAAACCAAATGATCAAATTTAAAAAAAAAAAAGATAAAACTTCAATTAAAAAATAATTACACAGACCTCACAGTCCCTATAGGATAAAATACAGGGACCAAAGGGTACTTTTTTCGCGCTCAAAAGGTGACAAGTTCAGGATAAATTCATAATATTGCAAAACAATTCAAGTTAAATTCAAAAGATTTGAAATTATTACAAAAAATTTTTTAAATGAAAAAAATCCAATTGATTTCTGTAAAATTGGAATGAATTTAGATGAATTTAAGGCAAACAAGAAGAATTCGATAAAATTCATAAAAATTCAAGGGAGTTAAAAAAAATCAAATGATTTGACAACATTGAAAAAAACTGATGAGATTAGATAAATTATGGGTAACTAAAAACTGGTTTTAATATTAATATATTTCTGTTTTATCGTGAATAAGTTACAATTATTCACAAACTAATTAAATTATATTTTATATACTTTAATTCTATGAATATTAGAAAAATCATTGTATTTCTAACAAAAAATTATTCAACAGAAAGAGTCGTAATTGTATTTTAATCTATAAAATTATATATTTTTCGTCACTGCAATTTTTATCGAAAGCATATATTACTGAAAACGCAAATTTATTTTTGTTTAGCATATTTCTGAAAATGTACATTTGGTTTTGTTTAGAAATAAATCACTGAATGTGGGAGTCCTTACCACATGAGGACTGCCCATCATGAATTTAATTTAAAAATATGAAAAAACTTCTATGAATTCAGTAAGTTTGAAATAAGTTTAGAAAAATTCAAAGAAATTGAAAAGAATTTGATGAAACGCCTAGAAATATAAGTTGAGTTTTAAAGACTTCAAGATGAATTAAACAAACATTTTTTTAAATCCATTAAGTTGAGTAAAATTAGGTGAATTCAGAAGAATCCTAACGAACTTGAAAGAATTTAGGATACATTAATAAAAATTCAGGACGAATTCCAAATGGATTGCAAAAAATATTAGAAAATGTCATAAAATCTTTGAAAAGCTAAGAAACTTTTTACTGCTTATGAATACATTTTTGAAATGAAATGAAAATGCCAAGGTACTTGAAAAAAATACCTTAAAACATTTCAAATGCTTTGATCATTTTATCAATTGATTTTTAGGACGAATTAAATTGAATTAAAAATATTCAAAAGAATTCCGAAGAATTTAAAGAATTCAGGATAATTTAATAAGAATTCAGGGTGAAATCCAAAAAATAATTTCAAATCTCTTCAAATCTCTGAAACTCTAAGAAATGTCTTACTTTTTAAAATAAATTCTTTAAAAACTACTAAATTATTATTAAATTTCCTGAAATTTTTTGAAATCTAGTGAGATTTCCTGAAATCTGGAAACCTTACAACATCCCGTGAAATCTTTTAAAATACCATAAAACCTTATAGATCCTCTAAAAACGCTCCATATCTTCCGAAATTCTAGAAAATGCATTATTCTGAAATATTTCAAACGCTCTGAAATCGCTTCAAATTAATTAAATTAACAAAAGACTCCTTGGAATCTTCTTAAATTCCCTAAAATATTTCAAATTAAAAGCTCTTGAAAATGCCTCAGAAGTTTTAAAAAATATCCTAAAATCTCACAAATCTCTTCAAATTATTGAAATCTATTAACTATTCCTCGAAATATTTAAAAATACCCTGAAATATTTCAAAAGTCGAATTTTCAAAGTAAAAAGATTAAAATTTAATAAAAAAATAGTTACATTTTCAACGTAATAGTTAAATTTTTGAGCCAAGAAGACGAAATTATTAGAAGACAATTGAATTTTCAAAACTATCTTTGTTTCAACCAAAAAGATCAATTTTCAACCACAAAAGTTGTTTTCAATCCGAAGGACGAATTTTCTGTCCAAAAAGACAAATGTTCAAGAAAATATTTGAATTTTCGACGGATAAAGAAGATGAATTTCCAAGATAATTAAATTTTCAAAGGAATAGTTAAGTTTTAAACCGAATGGTAGGATTTAAAAACAAATAATAATATTAAACTTCAACAAAAACAATTACTTTTTAAAACAAATAGTTAAACTTTCAGGCCAAAAAGAGGATATTTTTTAGAAGATGGTTGCTTTTTAAAAAATATCTTTGTTTTAACCAAGAACGATGAACTTTCAACCAAAAAATATGAATTTTCTATCAAAAGATGAATTTTCAATCCCAAAGGACGAATGTTCAAAAAAACAGTTACACTTTTAAACAAAAAAGATTAATTTTGAATTCCAATTGAGTTTAAAAAATTCAGTTCACATTTGAGCGAAAAAACGAGGAATTTTACAAAAAAGGGGAAAGAGTCAAGTCTGAATGAAATTTCAAGGTAATTCCGAAGATTTCAGAAATTTTGAGGCTTTCATAGAATGTCAAAAGAAAGTATAAAATTTCAAGGGGTTTAAAAAGATTCACGAAGCTTACCGGATTTTTCCAGAGGATCTTAACAGATTTTAGGAATTCATAAAAGATTTAAACGGATTGCAAAGCTTTTATATTATTTTAAAAGATTGAAAAATGTTTGACGCGATTCTCTGGGAGATGAATATTGTAAACTACATTTCAAAAATAAATAAAACTGTAAATATTAATCTGCTCCTCGAAAAAACGTAAAGTTTCCCGTTGGAATTTACATTTCACTCGCGGAAGAAAAGTAAAGTTCCGAAATTGTCAACTTTGCTTGAAGCAATCGGCAATTCGAAGCGATTACAATTTGACAATATAAAAGTTGAAAAATGAATTAAATGTTTCAAAGTAATTCTGTTGAAAGCAATTCTGAAATATTTTAATTTTTAATTCCGTTTGAACTTGAACCGTCATTTCCAATGTTTCCACTTTTTAAATTTCCCTATGTAAAAAACAGCATTCAGTAGGTTTTGTGCGGACACTAGTCCGATAGAAGCGACTTTTAGGAGAGAGGGAAGACTTACGAAATATTCCCCCTCCACTCACTACTATATTCTCACGCATTTATTTGCGTTGTAAAAGGGACGAGAGACGAGGAAAGAGATAGGTCGTAGACACGGCTCACGGACGGGGTATAGATGAGACGCGGAGATGACTGTGATTGGTGGGAGATGTTTCAAGGGATCTCGAGTTCATAACGCCGTTACATCAATATATCAATGAATTTTCGAATAAAAAAAACAATATTAACAATAAATAATACATACACACTCATTTTCTTCGACTCGAAGTTAAAAAAACGGATAACACGTATATACTCAAATGCTCTACTTTGCTAACCATGAATGCGCATAGCATTAACACGAAAGCGTCCATAACTTGCGAACCCGATCACTTAGGATTTTCAGGTTGACATTTTTGTCATCTACAAACAATGTAGAAACTTCGTGCGTTAGCCGATTTTGGATCCATTTTTGGACCACTTTTGCAGGCTTGGGGAACACTGTGCACTATCTTCTTCAATGATTTATGACTGTTTTAATATCAATGAAAAACAAATGACTTTAAAATTTTTAAATGTTTAAACATTTAAAAAAATGCTATTCATATGTCTTAAATGCTATGAAATTTCTTTTTATGCACCTTACAATATTATTAAATCACTTAAAGTCTTGACGATCATAGAAATCCAACAAGATACCTTTAAAAACCCGTGAAATTTCATGATATCTGATTATATTTCCTGAAATCGTAGAAAATTGATTTAAATACCTTGCAAATTGAAGGGTTTAAAAATTACTCGAAAAACGTATTAAATCCGTTAAAATTCTTTAAAAATCTCTTGGAACCTTTGATAATATCCCAAAACCTTGTAAGTCCTATAAAATCCTTCAAAATTTTCCAAAATTCTAGGAAATTTTTGAAAACCGCATACAATATTTTGCATTCCTTAAAATCATTACAATTCTCAAAAATTCCTTTAATTTTTCAAAGTCTCTTAAAAATTCCTTGGAATTCACTAACAGGTGGAGCAGAGCAAGTAGCACGGAGGAATTTGTGGCAGAGTTTGAACACAGCAATGGTGATCGAGATGTATACGTAACGCATTCGTCGTGGGTGTCAGGTGGAATTTCATGGTTTCCGCCAAAAACGTGACAGAAAACTATGACAAATTCTGCGATCAAGAAGGGGATATTCCCCACTGACGATTTTGTACAGTACAAAGTGAGGAAAGTTTTCAACTCGTACAGTAAGAACAACAAAATTTCTTTTCTAAACTTAATTTTGTAAATCGCAAGATTATAATTAAATTAGATAGAAAATATGGAAATGGGACAAACATGGGACATATATCTAAAACATACATAAATATTGGCACTTACACATCAAAAATACATGAAAATGCAGGGAAATAGTTGGGTTGGCAATATTTGAATCAGAAAGAAGTAAAACAAATCTTTTCAAATCAGTTCGTATCTTGTGTTCGGGTTGTGAATTTGGAAATTCCAATTTGTGTTTAATTTATAATTTCTTGACAATATGCAACAAAAATGTTCCTTTTGATTGAGTTGAATGCACAGTGTTTGGAAAATGCTGAAAAATACGAAAAAAAATTCTTGAACGAAAAGAACTGTTTTCTTGGATAAACATGAAAAGTTCGTTGAATGACAGAAATTTTCGTTGATTTAAAAAAATATTTTATTGATCGAAGAACATTTTTTTCTTAAACCTACCAAATACTCCATTTACCAAAAGATCTGGTACAACAAAAAGAACCGGAAAATTTAGTTATGTCAAGGAAGTATTTTGTTGTTCATATAATAACCATATTCTAGGGTTCAACCACCAAATCATTTCCCCAGTGCATGAAATAAACATTCAGTTGTTTTACTTCCATGGAAAACAATGTTTTTCTTGCTGTCTAAAGCGTAAACATGTTTAAAACGATGTTGTATCAGTGATTGAAAAAGAAAAAAGTGTTTTGCGAATTTTCAAAAATTCTCAATTGAATTGAGGCACAAGGTTCTTGCTGGACCATCATACTGTCCCCATAATGTCTGAAGAATCTATCCTCTACTTACATTTCAATATAGGTAATATTCATTAGGCACACGAGCTTTGCGGGGAGGGATTACCTGGAGGGGGGGGGGGCATGTAGAGAAAAAGACATACCAATGAATACAATTTTACCTTGAACTAGAAATTAGTCAAATATAGGATAGTTTCACTTAACTCACATTAATTTTTTATTTATAAAGAGACCGCTGTAATATAAGAAAACTTCGTTTGTAGTGGAATATTTGAATGATTTTTGTAACTTATTTTCAAAAATTCCCCACGCTTTTTTTGTCGAATTTATAAAAATTTGTATTCATCTTTAATTGAGATAAATAATTGAAAAAATTGCAATGGCATCACTAAAAGTTGATCATTTTCTTCAATAAATTTACAACAACTAATTGATTAACTTATTAAGATAGATAGAAGTACTTTTGTTATAGGCCAGTGGACCTAAAAATATTTTCACAACCACTGATTTAACGAAAGGATAGTATGATTTCACCACTCAAGTTTTTGTGCGAACTTGAGTGGAAAATTTTACCCTAACCGTTAACATCTGTGTTTGTCAACACGAGCTTGCTTTCTCCCATTGAGTAAGTCCTTAAACTCAGGCTATTAGAACCTTGAAATCGGCTAATGGCCAACGCCTCTATTGTCCCAGGTCACGTACTCTCGAGTGGCGCGCTCGACAGCTGGCCGCCGGGAATTTCCGATCACGTGCTAACAACGTGCTGGACTCCAGCGAAGGCCCGACCGTCACGTACGCCAGTGACGCGGCCTTCGCTCTGTCTCTCTCACTTCCACGCGCCTGTGAAACACAGGGGAGCTCAACGACAGCGTCGTTACTCCACAATTTTAACCACCTTTAAAACAATTTTAAATAACTATTCCTTGCAGCAAATATTCTCGGACATTGATTTTTAACACTAGACTCAGTATTACCATCATTTACGTGTAATTCTTTTCCGTTTACATGCATAATTTCCGTTTTCCGTGTTAACTCAAAATATCGAAATTTTGTAAACGCAGGATTTAACTTTAGCATTGTATTAATCTCTGCACCAAATATTATTATGAAATGTTAGTTTTTATTATTTTTAATATCTATTTTAATTTTATAAACATTTTGTAAATGGCGCGTGGAGCGCGGCCTGACGAATGGAAGCATGGCGGCCAGTGTCCCCACTGCCCCGTTGCGACTCCAGTTTCGGGAGTCTCGGCCAATCACAGGGCCAGCAGCCACTTCCCTCTTCACTCAGGTCCACGCCCCTCGCTCACATAAATACCCATGCTCGAGCCTAACTCGGCACTTGAGCTTCGTGTACTGTTACGAGTAACTTGGCCGTGTGGTACATGACTGTCCCACGACCACCAGTAAACCTTTAACTCTAGACTAAGACCAAGGAAATAGAGAGATCCAAATTAATTCCTCTCTCTCAATTATTACCCTCATCCTCTTATCCTATTCCAATATACCTTACCTCTCCCTCTCACTCTCCCTCTTTTCATTTCTTTCCCTTCCATTTCCACCTTCAGGTACATCCCAGCAGTCCGTATGCCTGAAGGAAGAAAACACAAGCGCTGCCGTCCCAACCAACTCACCAGGAAACTCCGTTTCCTCCTATTCCAAGGCTTCTCTGTTCCGAGCGCTCCTGCTCAAAATGCCACTCCTCTCCCTCCACCTACACCCGCTCCTTCCCATCTTATCCTCCTCGTGAGCTCCTTCAGAGTTCTTTCGCCTCGCTCACGAGTTCATTTCATCCGCGTCCCACATCCTCCAGCATCATCCGCCTCCCTTTCGTCGGGCCGCCTTGACTTCTCAGGACGGTACGACGACTTGGAGCCGTTCGTCGTCCGGCCTGTCGCCGCGTCAGCCTCTGGAACGGTACCCCATCACCACCACCATCCCTTTAATTAAGCCGGACCAGAACCAAAAACCCCGGCTTATATCATAATGGCGCCCAACGTGGGGCCACACAAAAATCACCGCAGTCAGTCATCATCATCATCCCTTTGATTAAGCCGGGACACAACCAAACAAGAACCCCGGCTTATATCACTTTTTAATACTTTTATATTCATTTCAATTTTTCTGTCTATTAATGTTTGTTCTTACCTTGTGTTGCTTTTCACAATCTTTTTAAAAATGTTAAATGTTGTTTTTTTACGATGAACACAAGAATTACGAGTCCTATCAAAAAGCGATTGACAAAAAATTTTTAGATCTTTTTTGGATGCACAATGTTTGTCTATTTATATGTTTTCGTATTTTTTTCTTCATTTTTGTATGATTTAAAAAAACCTACGCGTTCCATCAAAAAATGAGTAATAACAAATTTGTAGCTATTTTTGGGTGAAAAACTTTTATCTATTGACTTTTTTCGTAGCTTGTGTTGTTTGTCAAGAAATTTAATTTTCTAATATTTAATGTTTTATAAGGAATAAAAGAAAAACTACGCCTCCTATCAAAAACTGATCAATGAGAAATATGTAGATCTTGTTTGGAAGCACAATTTTTGTTCATTCATTTTTTTTTTTTGTATCTTGCATAGTTTGATTGCAAAATGGAATTTTTCATTTTTTATTATTTTCTAAGCAGTCAAAATTGAAATTTTCGACTTTTCAGAAAAATTAAAAAATTTGTTACAATAATCTTGTAGGGCTTTCACAAAAGCAACGCTTTTTTATGGACTTTTTTCATATCGAGCGTTTTTTGGATTAAAATTTTCATTTTCGTTTGTTTTTTTCAGTTTTGTAAATGCTTTAACTCTGATAATTTTCTTTTCATCGAAAAACGTCGTGCAGATAAATTGTTTGAATTTTTGAGTATTACAAATAGCCGTACATAAAATGTATAAATCTTTTCAGTTTTTATCCAAAACAGCTTGTTAATGAACTCGCTCTTTCTTTTTCGTCCCTAAAACTGTGCGCCAAAGCAAAATCCAATCCGACCTGTCTTTTAAAAGTTATCCGGTATACAGACGACAACGATGACAGACAGACACCATCGTCTCGAAACGTGGAGATTTCAAAAAATTCGCGATAGTCAGCTTTCACATAAGATTAATACCTTCATATTATCATGAGAATGTTAAAATTAAAAAAAATACGTTTGAAAATATGGAGTATATAGAGTACAAATATCGCGAAAACAATGTTTTTCGTGTTTCATTTTTATGAAAAAATTTCAAGTTCCATCTTTATGATAAATTGTAAATGTTCAGAAAAAATTACATTTGATGTAATTCTTAATCGTTCAAAAATAGTCTAAAACACCTAAAAAGCAAAAAGTTACACGAAAGATGACAAAAATTATTATTACAAAAATTATCGCAGTACGGCGCACGGTTTTACGCGACAAAATGTCCAAATTCCGTCGAAACAAATTTTAAATGCTGATTAAAACTGACATTTTATTTCATTATCAAAGGTATGTTAAGCTGGCACAACACTATTGAGGAATAGAGATGTAACCAATTTCATAATGTAGGGCTCAGTTACGCCACTGTTCCCAAATTTAGGGCTCTATTATTTCTTTGTAAAAAATAGTGTTTGCGGTAGCTTAACGTCAAGTTGGCCGAACATTGCTGTAAAACGTATTAATAATGATTTTGCAGAATTCAACTTTTTGAATTAGGAACTTCATGATAATTTCAGCAAAATTCATAATTTTTTGATCAGTTTTATGATTTTTTAAACAAATTTAATAAATGAATGCACTATTAGGTCATCTGTCGACGGGAAAATCCTGAGAAACTTAAACTAAAAGGATTCAGATTGGAGGAAAAAAACTTTTTCGTCTAAAAATACCCAGATAATGCATATGTTTAATAAATTCCTTTAGAACATCATGGAATTTATCAACTAAATATGAGTGTTAATGAAATTAGCATTAAGTTCCCATTTAGAAAGACTGACATCGTAAAAAAACTAATGCTTCTGTCGACAAACGCCTGATTAATTAATATGTTCCAATATTATAGAATAAACCAAAAAAGAACATAAAAAAGATTAATTTTTCTGTCGATAAATATGTTTAATATTTATATTAGTTTTATTATTTTATCATGCAGGCAAAGTGGAAGAGGCCATACAATTGTCCAAAATTATCATTGACATCGGAAGTGAGGACATGAAAAAGCATGAAAATTCCGATGAAGCGGCAAATGGACACGGGCCAATCGAAAAAGAAAACTGCTCTGAATCTGACTCTAATGTGTCAGAAGAGGACAATGAAGAAGGGCCGAAGGTTCAAGTTGATGTACATGAACCCTCCTGCTCCACATTTGAAAACAAGGACATTGATAAGGAAAGAAGAACATATCCCGGGCCAAGAAAACTTCGTCCTAAAATAAAAAAGATTAGTAACTGTACGGTGAAGTACACCATTTCGGGTGCAGTTCCTGGGACGAAACGTTTTAAAAAAGACGAAAGTCCAATCCATGAGGTGACCAATCCAGAAACAAGTCCCACGAATCGCACCCTAAATGAAGTTATGAGGGATGCCAACGGAAGCCTTGATGAGGGAATCCTCGATGACAGGATTATCGAGGAGATCCACACAAAAAAGGGGGAATTCCAAAGTAAGTTGAATTGAATAGTCTTTAATTCTTATATTCAAGATTGCGAAATATCTTAAATACACACACTCACACACATACATACATGAGCACCTGTTTTTAACTATAATGCTATGACAATGTTAATTCGTCTTGTTCTTCCAGGATTGACAGAAACCTTGATTAGAAATCAAGAAGGGCTAAGGGTTGATGTTTGGAAGAATCTGAATAAAAAAAGTACTGCCGAGCAAGCATGGAATATTTGCGAGGACGGATTTACAACAGACGCAGTCTTGTCTATGTTGCCGTCCGAAAGCAAGGTGGACATAGACAATTTAAATACTCTGCTGCAAAATGCAGACTTTAAAAAGTTAGCGCTAGGTAGATATTCATATCTAAATATGTAATATAATTTTATAAATGTAGTTGTTGACCCTGATTTATGATCGTTTTGTTACTAATTTCTTGTTTCTTCTTGTATTTTTCAGTATCGAGCGTTTGACGGCCTGGGTGGACGGACAGTAAAGAAGACAGTATATGGGATACTGGCTAAACTATTTACTAACCGCCTAGCGGTTAGCTGGACCTGGTGCGGTCGCACCAACAAATCGGAGGGTCTACAATCGTGTCAGAACATCGCGAAAATGATTAAAAGTAAAGCCTGAACCGTAAAATGTTACCCTTACTGAAAAATGTTATCAATTTTATCAATTCAATAATTACTAATTTAATCCTTCTACTTATTTTCAGGTATAGTGAGGCACCAGCACGGACACAATATACGGGACAGTGATCTGCAGCCTCACGGAATTGAGTGGCTGAAGCACGCAAAGAAGCACAGGGACCGTGAAAACGCGTAAGCGAAAAATTGCAATAAAATTAAAAAGATTATAAAATGTAAAAGAAATAATAAAATATTTTTTTGCAGCAAGGTACAGCGTGCAGCCGAAGCCGTAATAAGACGGCAACCTGCTGTGGATACAGATGAGGAGGACTTCTTCAAGGAATGAAGAGTTCACCACCGGAGCAGCACTGGCCCAGTACTAGTAACCAGTACAGGTAATCGGCAATTTGCCCAGTACTAGCGTTTATTAATTAAAGCTTATTATATTCTAAAGAGGTCTGTTTATTTTTTATTTAAATTGCAAAATGCAAAAAAAATAATAATTTTTTTTATCTGAGATGCCTTTTCTGTATCATTTATTGATATTACTTGAAAAATATGAGAAACTGATAGATTTACGATCGATTAATGAAATCGTGTGGAATCAATATTTTATCAAAATGAAACACTCAAGTATTATTTTTTGTTGTTATAACAAAATTTCATAAACAAATGTAATAAATAAGCGCCTCTGGATATATAAAATGCATTTTTTCTGCGAAATCATTAGTTTTGCCTTCAAAAATGAAAATTCCATAACAGAAATGGACAATGAACAATATTTAGCACTTAATTTTGTAGACATCTCAATTACAAGAACTAACGATGACACTCTTTTAACAAACTGGTATCACAAAGGAACTTGGTCTGGTAGATACTTACACTTTTTATCACAACATCCTTGGTCTCAAAAGAAAGGAATGATTTTTGGACTTATTGATAGGGCCATTAAATTATCTTCTCTACAATTTAGAAAAAAAACATCCAACTTTTACGACAAAACTTTAATTAACAATGGCTACCCACTTAACTTAATTAACAGATTAATTAAAATTAGAATTGACAACATTTATAATTCAGGTAAAAAAATTGACTCACCACTTCCCAAAACCTTCACTGTTATTCCATATATATCTGATATTACGGACAAAATAGCTAATATTTCAAGACAAAAAAATATTAAAGTCATTTTCAGACCTACTGAATCTTATTTTAACCTTTTTCCATCCCCTAAGGATAAATTAGATATTTTTCATAAAAGAAATGTTGTATACTGTTTTAACAGTTTATACTGTGACTGTTGTTATATTGGACACACTAGTAGACCATTATACTATAGAATTAATGAACATAAACATCATAATCTTAATGGAGATAATATCACGGCACTTGGAAGGCACAGAATTAAAACAGTCATGGCTTTGATTTTCAACATCCAAAAATATTAACTTCGGAAAAAAATTTTTACAAACGCCATACTATTGAATCTTTTTACATTAATAAGGAAAGAAAGTGTGTTAATCTCAGATATGACAACTCGAAACTACCGGATTTCTATAGTCTTTTATGTAAAAACTAAATCTATTTCACTGTTACATTTTAATATTTATTATTGATTTCTAATTTGGCGCCTATTTCTCTGACTATGTTCCATATTCACTGACTTTATGAACGCGCTTGCCTGACCCTTTATGGATGTCTTTGTAAACACTTTTTGAAATTTGACAGCTGAAAGACTCTATTCTGCAAACGTTTTGTTTTGCTTCTCTTTTGAAAGTTTTTTCTATTAACTTCACTAAAATGTGAAACTTCAACTTCTGTGAACCTTTTGGTTCACTCCGAAATCACAACAATGTTGTTTCTTATAGTAATTCTTTGGTAAGTTTTTTGTTTTGCTCAACTTTAATTACATTTCATTTCGTTACCATAACCTTAAAAATAACCTTTAAAATTATTATTATTATTATTTTTTGTTTTTGTTTTCTGCTTTCTCTTTCCCACATCATTTTTGTTTTTTCTTTATTTTCTACAGTAATATCAATGTCTATTAATAACATTGGTATACAAAAAATTTCCTATCTATCTCCAGTTTATTGCTTTCTTACAATTTCCTTTGGAGTACATTGTTTCTGATGGAGGAGGTCTTATTTAAACTTTGATGCAAATAGGATATTAGTCTTTGAATCGCCAATTTTTTTTTTCACTTGATTTTCAGGTAATAATTTTATTTTAATTTTTTAACATTTTGTTTACATGTTATATTTTGTTAAGACCATCGTGATGATTTATTTATTCACTTTTTTACTTTGACTTTTACATGTTTTTTCTAGACTAGTGGAACTAGCTTGTGCACCTGTGGCGACTGAATTTATCAAGGAAACAATCCATTATGCAGTTGTAGAAGGCTCTTTCCCAGGCAGCAATCCAACATCTGTGATGCCTTACGATTCCGAAGACACAAGCACCCAGCTTAGGGAACTCAGATCGAGGTCGAACAAAGCATTTTTCCACTATGCACTAGATGCTATGTCTAAAATGAGTATTGCTCTCGACCCCAGGGATGAGTATGCGTCTGTAAACTTCGGAATCTCTACAGAACAAGCACAGAGAGATTTGATAGCACCACCACCAGGATTCTTAGCAAGCGTCATGAGAATAGGCGTCTTAGTTCCACAAGTAAGAAGAGGAATCGCAGGTTCCGTGAGGCGTGTGGCAGACGAAGCACGTGTGTCTGTGTTGACTAGAGCATCGACAAGGGTCAGGAGATTAGCTGAGTCAATCCATAATGTTTACAATAAATTATGATTTACTACAGGCTTGAAAAGGGACCACACTGAGTCCGAAACGTTGCCACTTCTTAACTGAATTCCACTTATTTTTTATTACTGGGACCTTTGACACCGAAAACTTATCTACTTTCAATATTTAACATTGTTTTAAACAATACCGATTAACAAATGCATTAAACGGTCACTCTTTGATAGAAAAAATCGATTTTTTTTCTCATAATTGTTAATTTTATCCCTAAATTAAAATTCTGATGGAAGAATTTGACATTTGATAATATTTTGCATTGTTATTAACAATTCTGATTAAGAAATGTATTTAATGGTCGCTTTCAAATAGGAAAAACTTATTCTTGCTGAAATGTTTATTAGATCATAAAAAATGAAACTCCTACGAAATATACTGACATCCAACAACATTTCTCATTGTCATAAACAATCTTGATCAATCAATTCTTAAAATAATTATTTTGCCCAGAATAAGTCGAACAGTTTATCTCCACGACTTTCGTCGATAAAAAGAATATATCAGATTTATAGCAGTTTCAAAATTTTTAAAATCAATGGAAAATGCAAATTTTAAGCCGAACAACGCACGAGATGAAAAAAAGTCAAGAGAAGGAAAATGTTGATTTTCGAAAGCCTTTAAAGATATTATCATAACAACTTTTTGAATTTTTTTGAAAAAACAAAAATTCAAATTTTGATCGCACAACAAAATAATAAAAAATCTAAAATTTCATTTTAAAACATTAAAAATGAAAGAAATAAAATTTTTGAATAAACGACATAAGCTAAGAAAAAATATACATAATTTGTTCACCGAAAGAAGAACTACAATTTTTGTTATTAATTGTTTTTGATAGGATAGGTAGTTTTTATCATAATCGTGAGAAATAATATTGAAAACAAAAAATTAAATTTGTGGAAAAACAAAGCAAGGTACGAAAAAAAATATAGACAATAGTTGTACTTAAAGAAATTTTTTTTATAGGATGCGCACTTTTTTAAATTATAAAAACAATACATTAAAAGACACTTGTTTCAATAGCAATGCATATTATGAAGTGTAATCATATAAATTAAGAAAATTATACCTTTTTTAGGGTAGTTGAGAACAAAAATTAATACAAAAGAAAGGAAAAATATTGAAGTAATCATGATAAATAAAATTTTTACTTTATTTTGCAATATCTAAAGAAGCAATCGCAGGCCGAGGTACAGAAATAAATCAAACAGGGTTTGATCGAAAGTTGCCAAATTTTTCAAGAATTAAAAAGAAGTTTCTAGGAAGTAAAACCATACCAATAACTTTCGTTTTCAACCCAGAATCACTCCCCCCCCCCCCGGAACCC
>CAKNWW010202255.1:0-13412 GCA_932074435.1 Andricus kollari
CCATTTGATTCCAGCGATACTACACATGGCCTAGCATCACTAACACCATCGGTGCTCAAAAGTCGTGTACAGGAAGCAGAACATATGCTTCTACTAAGAGAACATGTTGACAAGCCCCTTCATGGTAAATTCTACGACATCATAAGTAGAGAAGAGCTCTCGATGGGTCTTTCCAACATGTTTCTCAAGTCTGCTGGATTGAGATCGGAGACTGAGGGATTTCTTTTTGCCTGTCAAGACGGCGTTATAGACACCTTAGTTTACCGCGAGCGCATAATGAATATACCTGTAGGCGATACTAACTGCCGAGCGTGTAAGCAAGAGCCAGAAACACTTGGGCATGTTCTCAGTGGATGCTCAAAGTATGCACGTTACGGGTACACCGAGAGACACAATGCGGCTCTAAAAGTGTTATATTACCATCTTAGGCACTTCTATGATGTTGATCTCTTGCCCGTCTTGCCATACGCCCAGGGGGAACTCGAGTCTTTTGTGGAGAATGATCAGTGTAAGATCTACTGGAATTTCTCATTCTCCACCACTCAACGTATCAGTGCTACGAAGCCTGATATTGTCCTCCAAGATCTGAAGACCAAGATCATTTACGTGATTGAATTCTCGGCACCAGCCGATGGTAATATCACGGCGAAGGAGGAAGAAAGACGGGTGAAATATCAAGCACTTCTTTTCGAGCTTAGCAGGCTGTACCAAGGCTACAAAGTCCATCTTGTAGTTCTCATAATCGGCTGTCTTGGAGGTATGAAAGCTTCATTTCTTAGCCAACTCAACAAGATTCCGGCTTGCCAGCGTCAGGCTCATTCCATCGCAAACCGGATGCAAAAGGCTGTTCTTCTGGGATCACTTCATCTGGTCCGTCAACACTGTTCCTCATAACATTCTACAAAGCTTGGTAGCTCTAAAAAAGTATCCAGAGGTGAAACCTTCATCTCCAACTGTCCCGTCTGCCGCGTAAGGTCATCCGCGGCTAGAGACCTGACTCCAAGGAACAGTGTTGCACGATGTTATCTCGCGTAAATTTCCCGCTCTTGCTTACCTTCTAGGACAGAAGGAGCAGAAGTGGATGACGTAAACGTTCCAGTTGCGTCGGGATTGGTTGCTTTAAGGAACCATGATCGTAGCTTCCGGAGCCTACAACTTCTCATAACTGAATTGAATAATTAAATTTTGAAAACGCTTTTTCATTCATGAATATTTCAATATATATATACATTTTTTTGAAAAAATTAAATATGAAAGTACCTAAAATTATTGTTCTTTTTCACTATGGAATTTTCTTCTTTGTAACATTTGATCTACAACAGTAAATTATTGTAGTGGAAAGAAAAAAGTATTCAGTGAATAGAATTTTGTCACGGTTCCTGATTTTTCCCGAATGTTTTAAAAAAACTACAAATATCGAAATTTCTTGGGTTGATTGAATTTTAATTCATGTGATCTTTAAGTTTCTTATGACTTGAACAAATATGGAATTTGAATCTTTGACACGAAATAAGAGAGAAATAGAAATGAAATCTGCTGAATCAGCAGTGCAAAGAATGAGGGTAATAGCAATAGCTGATCTCTAAGGCAAAGAACATTTAGCGAGATGATTATCACGTTTTACCTTACTATGTACGTAAGCTACATTGGGTTAACTCGAAACGAAGTTGCTATTCAAAATTACTTATGACTCATTGTCAGAAATGTGTTGTTAACACAGAGGTCATATGTTCTTGCAAGAATTAGACTTCTATCATGTTTCTAAATACCCTAATTAATGTTATAAAGAATAAAGTTTCATATTCTTTCATCAATTATGATTTTCATGGGTATTTTGATCCACATAATAGAGAAAAGAGTGAATTAGAAATTTTATTTTAATTTATCTCTGAAGAAAGTGGTGGGTCGTAAATTACTTCTACTACTGAAAACAATTATATTCTCTTCATTACATTATTTCTGTAAAAAACGCGTGTCCAACTTATTAAAAATAAGATGCATCTCTTGTCTAATAAGAAACGATTTATTATTATTTTCTACAACTTATAATGAAAAAATGTATTGTCCTTCACGTAGATGAAGGAAGCAGGGGGTACAACGTTTTCAGTAGAAAACGTAAGTTATGAAACGGCGCTGAAATATTCAAAGTGCTTATTTAAAGACTCCACCTGTTTTAATTATAAAAGGAAGTTTTCCCATTATTTATGCAAATATTCAAACGTATGATTTCTTAATTACTTTTGTTTCCTCATAGAGGATCAGAGAAGAATACATTTTTTTCGAGATTATATTTTTCTTAAAAATCGTTTTGGACGTGAGTTTTGTTGAAATTTTGATTATATCTAGTATAAAAAACTTATGATAAAATAATACTTATTTTAATGAGTTGCATCATTTATATTGTGTATAATTTTTCCTTATAATCTGCGCTTTTGAGGAAAATTAAATTTTCTATAAAAACAGACAGATTCGCAATGAGCGACCTCAAAAGATTATCCGATTTATTTTTTCCGCGTGGTTCATTTTTAACACAAAAGGAACAAAAAATAGAAAATACAAGTTGAGATTCAAACTTCCTCTTTTTCAAATATAGCTCTGCGATAAAATGAAGTTATGATATGTACGAATTTGTAAATTCTTCCAACGTTTATAAGGCAAAAACTTTCTTAATTTTGGAAATATAGCAATATTGTAAGTACAAAATGTATTTGTTATGACGAGACCAACTGATTCACGTATCAAACTAGCCTGCATGACCAAATACCATTATGATGTATAAAGATTTGTTTATTTGTTCAACGTTTATAAGAGAAAAAATACTCCATTTTTAAACGGCAATAATGTTTAAAGTATCAAAGGGCCTGGAAGGGGGGGGGTAAGCTTGTAAAAATCGCCTATGCTCATTTTAGGTCTATATTAGTACCAAGTATTGGCATCTATGTGAATAAAAAATCTTGCAAATGTCAAACTTATCATTTGATTTCATTGGTATTTATGGTGGTGGTGGAGGGAGGGTGAAACATTTAAAAAGGCATTTTATGGTTTTCGCACATCGTACTTGGCTTAGATAAAAAGGAGAAATTTGCTTGCGAATATTATCAAATTATGAAAACCTCTACGTTTTAAATTATTGTAAAATTTGTTTTTATTTTAGATTAAAAAGGATGCTTATTTACTTAAGGTTCTATCGGCCTTAAAGGAACACATTTTCATTACCATACCCGCATCCTTTTTGAAGTCCAAAGAAAAACGTTTAATTCCTTAAGAAACAGTTTTAGTTTAACTTACTGAAAATGCTACAAAAAATTTCATTTCTGGTCAAGCAGTGTTTGTTTTATTCATAGAAAACTATATTTACACAACCTTTAATAATGTCTAATTTTTTTTATTTTCTTCCAAAATAGCTGGCGAACGAACTGCTCCTTTTCTTTTAGGGCTTAAAAAAGTGTGCCAAAGCTCAATCCAATCTGATTATTTTTTCGAAAGTTATCGTGCCTACAGTCTACAGACTACAGACAGACATCTTGGTAAAAATCGTTTTTTCTGGCTCAGGGGGTCTCAAAACGTGGAGATTTGATGAAAACCGACTAAGACCAATTTTGCATAAAACCAATACTTTCTCATTAGAATAAGAATGTAAAAATATATGTTGAAGGGGTCAGTGAGACTGATAAAAATAAAAAAATTCAAAAACATCTGACAAAGAATATACATTTTTTTTAATTTTTAAAGTTTTTTGTAGGTTACGTCTTCAAGTGACACCTCCAATGTCTTTTTAAGTATCCTCAAATTGCCTATTACAACATATTTTTTCAAAAATTAATTGCAGTCGGAGGTCATGGTTGAAAAAGTTCAAAATTTCAAAATGAAATGTTCACCTGTTTTTTGTTGAGAATTTTTGAAATGCGGTTTCATGCAATGTTTCAAGGTTGATGTTATGGAGAATTTTATACGCCCGTATCAGGCCTTAATTAATGTAATAACTCGGTGCCTATTAACATAAAATTTGTCAAAATATTAAACCTGAAATTGTATTTTTTTGGAAAGTTGGAGAGGAGGAAATAAAAACAAAAAGAGTAATAGTTTTTCTCGACAATAGTTCGTCGGATTTAAATGAATAAATGATTCTATTAACCCGTTGTGGCCAAATGGGGTCTAAAAGACCCCACGGGCTTTCCGGTTTTTTCCGATTGTCTCCTTTTTTTTGTCAGCTACTTTTTTCGAATAGTTATATTATCACTGATGCTTCAGAGATATTTTTTTCCTATTTTGTATTGTTTCAAAATCACTTATGATTATTTTGCAGTCAAAAATATCTGGAGGTGTATTTGTAGGTGTGACCACATCGGGTTAAACTATATAAAAATGAACTCTATATAAATTATATACAATAATAGTGAATAGTAAATAGTACAAAGTAAATAGTAAATCGCAAATGCTAAATGGTAAATGGTAAAAAGTAAGAAGTAAATAGTAAATAGTGAATAGTAAATAGTAAATATTAACTAGTAAATAGTAAATAATAAATAGAAAGGGGCTGGAGAAATTGCCTTTTCCATCCCATAAAACTCCTTTCAGATTCCAAAACCATCGTTTCCATCCCCTCAGATGTCTATTGAAATCCAAAATCCCCTTCTTCATTCGCTTAGACTCTTTTTAGGAATAAAAATCCCTTATTCAAACCCGCTGACTCAATTACACATTTAAAAAAATTAATTATGAGAGAATTATCAGTAACATGAAAAGCATGGTAAAATTTTGGATATCAATAAAGATATTGAACTTGGAAACTGAATTGTAAAATCCTATATGGGAAAGCACAGAGTTAATGAAATTAACACAATTAAAGATATGCCGCATGTAATGGACGCGCTCAAACTATTTTTCAGTGGTTTTTAATAATTAATATATAAAATAAATTTACCTTAAAACGCAGCAGGAAGTAAAAATATTTCATAATAGTTATTTGTGATACAAGGACCCTGTGTGGCACTTTTTCGGCTGAGTTTGAAAGTCGCAGTATGAGTCGGAGTCGAGGCGTAGCCAAAACGAGACAGTTCCACTTAGGCAAAGTTCCACTTAATGACAGGTTGCACAGAGTCCTGATCTAAAAACCCGAGAGGGTCCAGAGACGGAGTCCGGTAATGTGCACGGGGTTAGAAGTCGATACTAAAATACCCTAAGTACCATAAATCAATACCCTAAATAAATACCCTAAATACTCTAAATACCCTAAGTAAACATTTTACGGCCTATGATATAAAGTGCTATCTTAGGTGTCGTTCGCAATACCTAAAATCGCAATTATGATGGCGGTGTGATAAAAATATGTTTACAGGAAATATGTTTTTAGAATGATAGATGCCGATTTAAATAGATGAAAATTATTCTGAAACTTAAATTTAGTAGACAGTAATTCAGACCAAAGTACCATTTAAAAATTTAGAGCACAGCTTACAGAAATAAAACTTATTTATGAACAATTCCTTATTAAAATGAAATACGGAGTTTGCACACGCACACACACTAGTGTGTAAAATAGGAACTATTCTTTTTCACCTGCCGATTACTCACTCCGCTTTTATATAGCTGTTTGTGTAGCGAAACCTCTCGGCGATCCTTGATAAAATACACTTCCATCGAACAAGAACAGGCATTGGCGAACGTAATAATGACGATCACGACCGCCTCGTCTTATCGATTCGACAAACCACGACAGTTGTCGGTGCACTCGTATTTAAACCCATATTTAATACTTGTCAAACCAAGCAGCATAATAGTAATTACTGCAATCAGCGATACTTCGTCGAATACATCAGGCATAAATCAGCTCGCTTCAGCGGAGTAGATCTTGTATGTGACGAAACTAACGATGTAGAAAAATAAAAAATTCGGATAAAAATACGAATAAAAATATGCTTAAAAATAGAGAAAAGGGCACCTCATCTGCCAATTCAACGAAGCATCATCGACGAAGGCGTTATTCTTTACGACGCCTAAAGGACATTCCACAACGTCCTCTAGTTCGTGCCGTGGCTTACAAAACACTGTTGCCGCCGAGATTGATACATTTTTAATGCGCGAATGCAAGAAGGAGAGGAACAAAATGAGAAGGTAAAAGGGGAAAAGGATGCGTGGATTCCAGAAACAGTGCGAGGGATGAGTGAAGAAAAAAATCAAATAAAACAAAAATAAGGATAAAGAAAAAACAGAAATCGAAACTCGGAATCGCACCAGCCTCATGGAGATCTGAGGAGGTGGAGGGAGCTAGCTGGGTTGGATCACCTGGAATTCTGGAGACGTGACTTTTTATTCTGGAGGAAGGAGGTGAAAGAATGAATGAGAGAGTGAAAGACGGAGAAAGAAAAAGAGGAAAAGGGACAGATAAACAGAGGCGGATGAGTCGCCAACTGAATATCCAATTACAGGTGTTCTGATTCTAATTGATGGCAAAAGACCGAGACTCGTAAAGCGATCTTGTTAACAGGACCAATTCTCGTATTTAATTAACCTTTTTCACACCCACTCACAGTGCCACACCCTAAGGGGAACCTAGTTTAAATTTTCAAAACACTTTTTCATTAGTGAATATTTCAATATATGTATATATATACACACATTTTAGTATGCAAAGAGAAACCCAATTTGCCCGCTACGCGCACGATTATTATTTTCTTTCTTACACAATTTTGGAATAAAAATATATAATTAATATTCCTGCAAAATTTTTGTATTTCGTAGAATCTATTATCTATGTAAAATAATATGAAAGAAAAACAAGGAAAATATTTTTTATAATTTATGAAAATTGATATCTTCATTTTAGAATTAATATATATGATATTTTGGTAAAATATAGACAATGGGGTGATTACAAATAATCATTTTTGAATCTGAACACGCCCACTAGTCTAAGCTGTACCTTTTAAGTCAAACAATTTTTCAACGACAACGAAATTCCAAATCGGATATGATTTAAAGGTCCTCTATTTGTGTTTTGTCTTTTTTATTGACTTTTTGTTGTTATTATTTTCTCAACGTGTCTTGAAAATGCACATATTAAATTTGCATACCTATAAAATTATCCCCTTTTATATTACCAGTTTATAAATAATTTAATAAAAATGTTTAAACTTATTTTTCAGGAGAATAATAATCTTTTCTCACTTGTTTCATATTTTTATATAATAAATACCTTTTTTAATCAACTTATTGTGTTTGTTAATTGCTACACCGTATGAAAAATCGTTATAGATAAATGTGGAACATGAAGATAAAATTATGATTTTCTTTAAACGTGAGTTTACAAATTTTCATTAAATGATGTGCAATTTGTGGTAATGAATGAAAATAAAAGTGAATTATATTCATTTTAAAGACATTGAGAAAATAAAACCAACAACAAATGAATAAAAAAGGCAAAACTCAAATAGGGGACCAACTATTCATATCTGATTTTGACTTTTTTTGAATTGTTGACTACAAAGATACAACTTATGCTAGTGTGCGTGTTCAGATAAGAAAATAATTTTGTTTAGCCTTATTCAATGAATAGCCCTAATAGAGAATCAAACAATTACATTTTTGTTTAAAAATACCAATTTCGGACGAAAAATACCAGCATAACTTATAGTTATTCTAAATGGTGATATCCAGTCAAAAACGCTAATATTACTTATGAGTGTTTTTATTGTTTCCTAAAACTTTGAATATTAAAATATTAAATTCTTTTTGCACGATTTTAGAAAAAGTTCATTTAATCCGGCTCGAAGGACCATGTAAGTTATGCACTTTAATGTTTGTGCTTTCCCTAAGTTTGTAATACTAGAGAAAAGGATATCGTATAGTTTATCTAGATTAAAAATGAATATAACATTTATTCAACGATTAGAACAAGAATTTACAATATCTTTAATCGTTGAATATTCTTTTCAGACATGTTCATTCTGCAGTCTCAGACCTCACGCTTCGCCCTAAAGTGGGGCTAATGTGAACAAAGTTTATGGTCGATATACTGTAACGAAATGAAGGAATATATATTAGGGTAGATAGAAAAAAAATAATAACTTGAAAACACCTTAGCACTGAAAAGTTTCTTTTTGGGTCTGTTATAATGTGTACTAAATTTGAAATGATTCGATTAATATCTTGCAGTTGGACGGAGTCGAAATAGAGTAAACAAATTTTTCAATCGAAAAGTTTTGGAAAAATCGTGAATGTTATTTTTGTTTCTTAATCTGCATAACATGCCCAATTGTTATAATTTTTCCAGATTTTTTATCAAATTTAATTTTTTATGGAGGCCTGAAAATGAAAAAAAAAATCTAGAAGCTCTAAAAATGATAGAGACTTTCTTTCAGCATAGAAAAACTTTCTGATGTTCAAAATGTACTTTCCAAAAAATTAAGAAGATCAGATCGTAAGAAATAATGAGTTGCTAAATTTTTCAAATAAACTCGTCATTTTTAACGATCTGATCTTCTCAGATTTTCGGAGGTACATTTTGAAAATAAGAAAGTTTTCCTATGCTGGAAAATAATATTTATCATTTTTACGGCTTCTAGATTTTTTTTCATTTTTAGGTCTCCATAAAAAATTTAATTTCTCCTATATAAACTCAAATGGAAAATCTGAAAAAATTGTAAAAATTAGGCATATTGTGGAGATTAAGAAACAAAAATAACATTCACGATTTTTCTAAAAATCTGCGATTAAAATTTTTTAAATTTAATTTCGGCTTCGCTCAACCGCAAGATATTAATCGATTTATTTCAAATTTGATGCACTTTATAAGGGGCCCAAAAGAAATCTGTGACAGAGGACATTGAGCTTATGAAAAATACTTGACCACTCATCCCGAATTTCGAGACAACGAGACACTTCTCAATTTGATTTTTGTTTAATTTTAATTTATTATTGATTTATTATTCAAAATGTTATAGTATAAACAGTGCAATTTTAAATTTACGAATAAGATTCTTTAGATTTGTAAAATTCTATAAATTTGTAATATTTTTTAATTACGTTAAATATTGAGAGCTTTCATTTGCATGCTGCTGTATTTTGAACATTTAGTTTGATATTTTGTAATTATAATTTTTGACAATATTTTTTTGATATTTTACTTTTCTAAATTTATTGAACTTGTGAAATTGTTTTAACTACAAGTCGTTGTCTTAAACACTTTAAGTTTGAAATTGGAAAACTTTGCTGATATGCTTCCAATTTGTTAATTTTACAATTTTCAACATGTATGCGAACTTTTTTAATATGAAGTTTAAAAAAAAACTGTTAGGTTGAAAAGGTTGACAAAATTGAATGTTGCGCAATTTTGAATACTGCTATTAAAAATATTAATTTTTGAAGCACGTGCTTTAACCGTAAGTGTTTAATATTCAGGAATTGTTTAATTTTTAATGCTCAAAATAAAAAAATTATTAATAATTTAAATCATTTAATATTGGGGTGAAGTAAAATTCAAAAAAAATTAAAGATACACCAAAAACATTAACTTGAGCCTAAATGATTGTAATTTATCTCGTAAAGTATACAGATGGAAGATTACCTCGGGGCAAATGGCAAGATATGTTCCCATGGAGATCTCAGTAAAGTAAATCCTTCGATGTACGTTAGGAGCATTAGTTTTCTAATGTCATATTAAATAATAAATCACATTAAGTGTACGTAATTCTTGCTCTATACAGCATTACAAAATATACGTTATTAGCAAATGGTTGGCAAAGATCCAATCCAATTTATTGAAATGCAAAGTATGAAAGTGATAGTCACAATCCTGCCGATCAATGAGGCGAACCTGACGGGCAGTGAAGTTATGGTTACGTAACAGTTAATTTTAGAGGCGTCATGCATTACCACTTGTCAATCATGATAGTTACGTCCATATCACTGCCATAATTCAAACGAATAGTATATAAATCCTCGAGAAATTAATTTTATGTTTTGCTTTCTAAACTACTAAATTGCTGGAAAGGTAGTTAAATCAAAACGTGTAAAATATTATTCTCTCCTTTAGTTTTTTTTTAAATTAAAGAATATTAAAGAATAATGGAATCACAGAAGGGTCCTTGATCCAAATGTAAATGTCTTCTTAGTTATGATAATTATCATTGATATTTCTTATTGCATCTTGACGTGAGTTTTGACACTACGAAAACATTTGGCTCAGACAACAAAAATTCTTGTTTACAATAGAAGCAACCAAATTTGCTTTTTATCCCAAAAAAATGTTGGTTCGTTTAACAAACATTTTCTATTAAAAAAGTAATGTAACGTGATTTCCAGAAAATCTCCCATTCATTGTTATTAAAAACCTGACTATCTTTTGAATAACTTGAAATTGCTCCATTCATTATATTTGAAATTTAAAAATGAAATCCGATACTAACTTTCAATTTGTTGACAACTACTGTTTATTTTATTTGTGAACATTACGATGGAGAAATATTTTCTTGAATATTGCATTGTTGTTGCAAATACAGATCTTAAATTATCGAGTTTCATAAGATAATAAAACCTAATTTTATTATATAATAGTATACTGTGCAATAAGGGAGCAAACTTCACGCTCGTCAAAATCAGGTTGCTTGCGTGTTGCATACGATACTTTTTCCAATATCTATAATTAAAAGGTACGATTTTTGTCTAGCCTATACAGAGAATCGCAAGTACATGCAAGAAAATATGTTTTTCTTAGATTTTGAAGTTCGGTATGAAGGCGGTAGGCTTCTGCCACCGCGCGGCGCAACTGATTATCTATAAATCTTAGTTGATACATTTTCGAAATACATATTTCAACATTAAAGGTATAAGGGCTTAAAATGAAACAAATTATAGACCGTTTAAAATACTGCTCTTTATTCGATGAAGGCTTATGTGAGACTAAAAAGAAAAACATATATGACGATTCTATGCGATTCCATACGACGTTGTAAAGGACCACACAGCAGTACCTTATCTCGATATTTATTAAACAAAACTCGGTCAGTCGACTGCGTCTTAATCTAGGTATATGAATCAGATATTCATACTAAATTTCTATGTTGAAATAATTCACTTTTTGTTCTCTAATTATGGAATATTTCTAACACTCCCACTCAAAAAGTGAATGGATATTATCGTCAAATAATATAATATAATTGAATAGGAAATATAATATAGATCAATGAATGAATATCAAAATCTCAAATGACTCATTAATGTAATCCTATAGCGAATCTTATTCCCATTAGTCTTGAAGCAGTTACGGTCTTTGTAAAAATATCTGCCAGTTGGTCACCTGTGGACAGATATTTAAGAGATATATAACCTTTTTGTATTAGATCTCTGGTGAAGTGGTACTTAATATCAATATGTTTTGACCTTTTATGATGCGTGGGGTTGTTCGCAATACTTATACAGCCAGTGTTGTCTTCATAAATAACAATGTCTTCTGTTATATTTATATTTATACTAGTTAAGAGCGGCTTAAGCCACATAGCTTCTTTAGCACCCTCAAAAAGTGCTATGTATTCAGCTTCTGTGGATGAAGTCGCAATAGAATTCTGTCTTCTAGTATTCCACGTTATAGTACATTTTTCAAAAATTCTAACCAGATATCCGGTTGTACTTTTTCTATCAATTTCATTACTACCCCAATCAGCATCAACATAGCCAATTAACATATTTTTATACTCACTTTTAATGTAAGTAAGTTTCAATTCCAAAGTACCTTTTACGTATCTTAACACTCTGTTCAAGCATTTCCACAATTCTTTTGTATTTTGTACATCCAATTAAATTCTTGCAAGGTGCATTGTAATGTTCATCTGAATTCAAAGCATTATAATCTACTTTTAACGGCAGAGGCGTGTCTATGGATTTACAATCACTCATACCAAAATTTTTTAAAACGTTTCTCAAATATGAAGTTTGATTTAATGATATTGTTTCTTCCCCCCTTTCAATCAAAATTCCTAGAAAAACTTTTAGTTCGTTCATATCAGTCATTTTAAAACAACTATGTAGATATTGTTTAAATTTGAACATAGTTTCTTGATCGTATGTTACTATAATAATGTCATCTACATACAAAAGTAAGTAAATGTTTTTATTTACGTGACCTTTGTTAAAATAATATAAACAGTTATCAGCTGAAGAATTTTTGAAACCTTTTTCTTTCATTATTTTATCAAAAAGTTCATACCAACAGCGAGATGATTGTTTTAATCCATATATAGATCTATTTAATTTACACACCTGATTATTTTATGCATCGACACCTTCTGGAATTTGCATGTAAATTTCTTCTTGTAATACGCCATTTAAGAAGGCGGTTTTTACATCCATTTGACGAATTAGAAGATTAAACTGATTTCCAAATGCCAAAAGAAAACGAAAAGTGGAAATTCTTGTGACTGGAGCGAAAATTTCGTTATAGTCTACTGAATACTTTTGACTGAAACCCCGCGCAACTACCCTTGCCTTGTATTTTGTAGGAAATCCAAATTCATCATTTTTTAATGTGAATACCCACTTACAAGTTATGATATTTTTATTTAAGGGTTTTGATACAATATCCCAAGTATTATTTATTTTAAGTGAATTAAGTTCTTCCTTTATAGCCAACTCCCACTGAGTTCGATCATCCCTTTCTTTAATTTCTTGGAAATTTTTAGGGATTCTATCAATAACATTTTGTATGCACGCTGCATATAAATCGAACTCATCGTTTTTATTTTCCGTGTAAGAAGGCTGAGGAAGATTCTTAATTCTATCACTTCTTCTTAATTCGGGTTGTTTTTGATTATTTTCACGTGATTTGACTTCAGGTAAAAAAGATTTACTAATTTCAGGAATTTCTGCACGCTGTGTGTTTGTATCACAGTTTTCACCGTTGGTTATCGGATCTTGTGTAGAAGAATTAGATCCTTGAGATAACCTTGGTCTTGAAACCTTAAAGTTTGTTTCATCAAAAATGACATCGCGCGCTATTTGAAACTTTTCGGTTTCAATGTTCCATATTTTGTAACCATTTGGTTCATATCCGACAAGAACTCCTTTAACTGATTTATTATCAAATTTACTAGTTCTTGTTTTTAAGTGTATGTATACGGTAGAACCAAAAACCCTTAAATGATTTAATTTGGGTTTTTTATTATGCCACAGTTCATACGGAGTTTTCGAACTTTTAACAGCTTTTGTAGGTGTTACATTTATTAAATAAGTTGCTGTTAATACAGCTTCACCCCAAAACTGTTTATCTAAATTTGCTGCGTTTATAATTGCACGAGCTTTTTCTGTAATTGTTCGATTAATTCGTTCCGCTACTCCGTTTTGCTGCGGTGTATAAGGTACTGTTAAATGGAGCATTATTCCCTTTTTTAAACAAAAATCTTTGAAGTCATTGGACATAT
>CAKNWW010202263.1:0-15402 GCA_932074435.1 Andricus kollari
GGAACTCTGAAGCGAGAAGCTGCACGAGCTAGTCTTCAACGGCCAAGTAACAAACAGATTTTTACAGGCAGAGAATTATACGAGTGGGGCACTAATGCTTTGCCGAATATAAGTTGATATTTTGTTCACAAAAAGAGCACAACAGAAAAGCTCGGAGTCGAACAGTCGGTTTGACAAAGCTCAAACAATTACGGGTACCAGGAGCTTTCACTCATTCAAACCGATTGGTGATAATAAAATAGAGTGCAGACAATATTCGGCCTCCACAGAAACATTCGAAATCGAAAAGACAGCTAAACGAAAGCGCTAGCATTTTTCTTACTGATACATATATCACACACATATCGGAAATGTTTCACAATTGTATTTCCTTCTAGCTTCTGAAAATCAAAATCACCAACTAAGTAGAAAAAATAAAACCGTATTTGACTGTTAAAGTATGGTGAAACGTACAAAGTAGCAGGTTCAATTGTTCGCGTGTCGCGACACTGACACCGCACCGCAGTGGAGAGGCGGCGCACGGTCTCGCTAAAATGACGATATCTTGGGACATATAAGAGTCTCCATGAATTTTTTTTTAAAAGAAAGGTGATTTCACAAGGAATCATTGTATCGATATTTTAAAAAAATTAAAAAGGGATTAATTCACGAAAAATTTAATCAAAATTTTTTTTTGACTTTTTTTTGGGCAAAAACTTTTTTTTACTTATCAATTGAATTATATTCCTAAAATATATTATTTTAACTCTAACATGTCCAAATTTTATAAAAATCCAATCAGCGTTTCCAGAAATATCGATAATTCAAAAAAATGTTACTCCAAAATTCAACATGGCGTAACTCCCCTAATTTTGAAAATTGTTGAAAATCCTTGAATGCCGAAATTTCTTGTGTATAACATAACAATTTGACAAAGTTTTATCAAAATCGAACAACCAACTGCAGATCCTGATATTTCTGACGTGTACTGACCCATATCCCTTATGAAAGAGTTGAAAATGCTATACAAAATCGTTGGGATTTTTTGAAAGTAATATTAAAATTCCGAAAAAATTATTTCTTGATGCTATAAAATATGTTTTTCACTCTGTTTACTTCAAATTTAATAATAATTTTTATAAACAAAAGTTTGGAACTCCCATAGGATCAGTATTGTCTCCTATTGTAGCTGAAATTGTTATGGAAGATTTAGAGAATGAAGTATTCCAAAGAATTGATTTTTATGCAAGATATGTAGATGATTCAGTACTTAGTGTACATAAAAATAATGTAAACTCCCTTCTTAATGTTTTTAATGGTATACATCCAAGATTACAATTTACTGTTGAAATAGAAACTGAAGGTAGATTAAATTTTCTCGACATGACTTTAATTAAAACTGATGATAGGCATATTATAACTGACTGGTATAGGAAAACTATTTGTTCAGGAAGAACACTTAATTTTCTCTCAAACCACTCTATTCAAAATAAAATAGGAATTATTAAAAATTTTATTGATGGAGCTCTTAAATTATCACATCCAATTTCCCGGGGAAAAAATATCGAAATTTGTAAACAAATTCTTTTTCAAAATCATTACCCTTTTGATTTTATTGAAAAACATGCGCAGAACAGAATAAATTACATTAAAAATAAAAACAATTATCAAAACAAAGTAGACAGCTCAGATTATAATACATTTAATACTGTTGTTCTCCCATATTTTGGCAAAATCTCTTTGAAGTAAATGTTGGGAAAATTGGGTTTACATACTATTTATGGAGTTCCTTTTAAGAACAATATGATTGTAAAATTGGGAAAGGATAAATATGAAACACTAGACAAAAAAGGTGTAATTTATAAAATTAATTATAAAGATTGCAATGCAGTTTATGTAGGGCAGACAAAAAATAAACATGAAAGTAATTTTCACAGAAGTCCCAGATATCATTCAGTCCTTTCTAAGCATAAAATTACACATGGTCATGATTTTATCATTTTTATGATGGAATGATATTAAAATTCTTTATCATGAGAAAAATCAGGAAAAGATAGAATTTATGGAGATATTATTTATAAAGAGAGAGGGAAACAAAGTTATTAATTTAAAAAAGGACCTCTCAAGATATAACAAGGTATGGGATAGATTAATTAACTGGTTATAGTAATTTTCTTTGACTAGATAACAGAAATATTTCTTCTTCATAAAATAATCAATTTCTCAATAAACATATTCGATGACATTGAACTTAATCAAATATTGTATTAATACTGTTTTATATATTTTCTTTACAGGTTTATGCATTTTTCATACCTTTAGTTATTCCTTATAAATAATCCCTGATGAGGAGGTCTAAATTGACTTCGAAACATGTTAGTCCCCTCGTAGTATAAAGTGAGGTGAGGTTTTTGGAAGTTTATTTTTTGATTGTGAATCAATTTTTGCTTATTTTGCAATAAATGTTTCAATTTTTGCTTAGTTTGCGGAAGTTGTTCATGATAAAATGGATTTCGTTTCAATTTTAATTTATAAAAAAAAACAATGAGTGGTTTTTGAGAAATGCTGACTTTCCACCGAAGATGCTTTTTTGACATTTTTCTTTTGCTGGAAAGAAAGCTCTGGGTCTTTCTATTGGAGCCTTATAATTAAAAAATAAAATTCAATTTTGTATTGGTAAAAATAATCGTTTAGAACATCGGCGCACTTGCGCCAATGTTCGTACGTTCGTACGTTTATCCAATAAGGAAGATTTTTTAAAAACATAACATGGCTAACATATTATCTGCTTCGGTAGCTAATGTACTAAAAAAACTGAAATGTAAAAAAATGTTAAGTACAAAACAATTAGACTAAAATTAGTTTAAAATGTATTTTTATTAAAAAGTAGAAGCTTTTCGTCTCTTATACGTTGTACATTTAACAATAAAACATGGTAACCAAACATAAAACATAACCGAACAGTGATAGATTCTAATATATTTTAAGAAATTTGTTTGCAAGTTTCCGATGATTAAATGAACTTATAATTGGCATCGCTATTATCTTCTCGAAGAAATATTTTATTCAACGTTTAAGTTCGCTTTTTTCAAAAAAGTTGATCGTATTTAAAAATGTGTAAACATCATTTTTCGGATATATATCAATAACGACAAAAATACATTAAAAAAATGATTGCTCAATATCACATATTTTGTGAATGATATAATAATATAAATATTCAACTAATTTACTAACCTCTTACGCCGACCATTCTCAGTGGATCAGAACAATATCTAGAGCTGTAGCTGTTGGAAATCATTGGACCACAATGTCCATTGGCGTGCACATAATGCCCAAGTTGTTCAGAAACTCCTTGCTCGTGAGATGTACTTACGTTTCCATGAGATGCATTATATCTAAAAAGTTCTCTATCCCAATTCTGTTGATTTTGAGGTGTTGGTGAATCAGTATCTAGCGAAATTGCGTTTGGCCAGCAAGTTTTCACAGGCGTGTTTGGCGGAGATGCAGAAGAATTTGTAGTCAATATACCAGGAGGTAATGGTGCCCTTGACTTTGGCTGCAGGTACTCGTCAGCATCCATGAGTGACTCCAACCCATCCATTCCAGTTGCAAGGTTTGGTATCATATCTTTTTCGGCCTGAAAATACGAAGAAATGCAACATATGACATAAACACTAAATATTTATTGACTTAAAAACACGTAAAATGTATGGAGGCTTCGGCGACCTGGTTAGTGTTGCATTCGAGCCGAGAATTCTCGGTAAGCTCGTGTCGTCCCGTAACATTGAGCGACCACACAACCTTTGGTTCACAAAAAAAATTGTATCCCGTTAAAAGTGGGCTTTAAAAATGTTGTAATCTTCAAAAAATATATATTGAAGTCCGTATATTTTGTACTAAAGTGTTCAATATGTTATAAAAACTGCATAAATCCAAACGATTAGATTCAATAATTCGATAATACGGGATAACGAGCTATATTGTTTCCTGCATATGATCCTATTTGTTTAGGTTCAAATGAAACTATTACTTTGAAAATGTAAACATTGGGTTGGAAGTTGCTTAAAACGTCAACTATCTTTTACCAATTTCGTCTTCTTTGGCTTGACAATTCATCTATTTTGGCATGAAATTCAAGTATTTCGAAGAAAATGAACTTTTTTGCTGAAAATTCAACCATTTGAGTGACAGTTCATCTTTGCAGCTTGAGAATTGAACTAGTTATTTGAAAATAAAATTGTTTTTCGTTGAAGTTTAATATTTTTGCTTTAAAAATTCGACGAAACTTAATTTTTTGGTAGAAAATGGAAATATTTGCTTGAAAATTATTTTTTATGTTGAAAGTTTGTCCTTTACGGTTTAAAAGTAAACTGCTTTCTAAAAGGTTGGACTTTTTAGTTAGGAGATGCAATATATTTCGACTTGAAATCTTAGACATTTAGAGCGTTTCACATTGAATTAAATATGGTACCTTCATTAATTTTATAAAAACATGCATTCACTTTTCGTAGGATATCTTCGGAATAAAATTTCTCCACTTTCTTCGGTCGACATTCATTTTACGTGACTTTCAAATTATGACTATGATATTCCTACATATTGTAAGAGCTCTATTACCAAAAATACTTTAATCAGGGTTCATTTTACGCAGAATTTAATAACCTTTTCAACACTTTTTAAAAAACTGTCTTATCTTATTTGTTCCGGATATATCCTACTTAATCCTTAATTGTTTCTTAAATTGCATTATAAAATTGCATATCAATGATTCTTCATTTGTAGACGTAGAATATGACTGTATATTACCATATTGAACTATTTTCTGGAAAATTCGTTCTTTTTGTTTGTTTTGAATTAATTTTTTGAGCTGAAAATTTAAATATTCTATTTTTGTATGAAAATTGATCGTTTTTATTTAAAAAGTCAAGTATCGAAAATTAACCTCCATGGCTGAAAATTCATATTTTTTCTTCCAAATTTAACTCATGTTGAGATGCCTTTTTTGGTTGAATTCATCTGTTTTTGATTGAAAATTAAATTTTGTTGTTGTTGAAATATCAACTTCTACATGTTTACTTTAGATTTCATAATCTTTTTTATGAAAATTAAATTACTTTATTTGAAGATTCATGTATTCCCGTTGAAGATTCATAATTTTGGTTGAAAATTTATCACATTTTTCGAAAATGTAACTTTTTTTTATGAATCACTATCTTCGTCACTAAATATCACCGCCTTTGTAATTTGAAGAAGATTAGAAAGAAAACCGAACACTTTCTAATTAGAAATGGTCAAAGTAAGCATTTGTGTATCAAATTTGTTTATGACATAAACAAATAATATCGATTGACAAGTCTTCGTCACTAAACATCACCACCTATAAATGACGGAACTGTGCATTTGTTTATAAAATTTGAACTCTCATTCAAATGGGTGAATTTTCAGCAAAAAAGTTAATTTTCGTCTTAATAGTGTAATATAAATGTTTGCATTTTTAACCAAAGAAGATTAAATTTGAAGCAAGAAGATTAATTTTCTACCAAAAAAGACGAATTTTTAAGAAACTTTCAACGAAAAAGGTAAAACAATTTTCAATTTTAATTTAAAATGGAAAAAATACTTCATTTTTGATCTATTTTATTACTATCTTAAATATGAAAAAATATTAATATTCAACCAAAAATTTCATGATCATTTCTCTTTTCCTTTTCGCAATATGGTGAAGAGGAAAAAGTTACACACACGCGCACACGGACATTTTTTAAAAACTTTATTTTCGAGCTACTAGGGTCGAATTATATCAAAATGTGTCAAAAAAGTATATTCGAAAATTTAGGTCATTACAAATCTCCATCTATGAGGAAGCAATAATGAATTGATTAATTACCAATTGAGTATTTAATTAATTACTCCAATGTGCAATTATCTGATCTCCTCGAATCCGCTTTTGTCTGTCAATAAAGACCAAAGCAAATCACACGTCGACAATGAACACTGTTACAATCTCTAAAATTGCGCAAAACATGGATCGATGACATTTTTATTAGCTGATAAAATTTGAAAATGTTGTGCTCTTTGAATTGGGAGCGCCTGTTTTCGGTTCATCGTGGATACTTCTCCGGTGGCGGATTGCTCGTTTCCAGGCGCATAAATGAAGCACATTTTGGGTTAATTAAAAAATAACCAAAACAAAACCATTTTTTAAAAAACGAAGGCTTTCTTTTTGTGCATTATGCCATTGAGATTATGTGGTAAAAATATTAGATCGAACAATTGATGCTTGTAGGAGGAAACATGTCATTTGTAATACATGGGCTAAAAATCAAGCCTGAGGAAGCGCCTTAAAGGCACGACCAGTCCAAATATGACCTTCTTGAATTTGATGCTACAAAGTTCCCAATTTTTGAGAGGTCGTTGGTTTAGAAAACATGTCGAAAAGAGATTTACAATGAATGAACTATTTTTTAACCTAAAAATATCACCTGAGAAAAACATCCTCAAAAATAAAAGTTTGACTCTGTATTGGTTAACGATTCATTTAACAAATTATGTATCAATTTTTGTGAATGTCGATATATTTTTTTATCTTAATAAAAAAAGATCATAAAATACTGATAATGAACACAAAAGAAAATTTATAATGCATTTGTCCTTTTTCTACAAATTTTAATTTTAAACCTGAATCTATATGATATAGTTTACCCTACCTAGTTGTTTCGTCTTGCCTAGATTTTTTTTATTTTGTGCACTTTTATACGTGATAGCCCTTCTGAAGCGTTACTGTTCTCTTAACGAGATCGTATGCATTCTTAATGCTTGCAAAAGGGAAAACATATTGAGTGACGGCGAACATTCAGTATAGTGATACTGGATTTTAAACCCAATCTCTAATGAGATATTAGAAATCACTAATTGTCATCATTATGACCCGTGACACAATGAGTGATTCTGCTCAGCAGAATCACCTTTTTCCTACTCGTATCTACTGGAAGAATGATACACAAAAATCTCCTAACGAGATACAATTTGCTTATAATTTAAAGTTGCTTATTAAGTTGGGTACTTGCCCATGAAAAAACTCAAAGAACAAAATAAAAAAATTATTCTCCTTTTGGAATACTGGATTTAATCATTTTTACCCATTACTAAATTTTACAGTATTCGAGAATTAAGTAAAAAAAAAAAACATTTATCTCAATGAGCCATGCTCTTAATGTGAAAGGACAGAAAACGTCATAGTAAATATTAAGCAATAAATGTCCGTGACGTCACGCGTACCTCCTCAGCTGGCGAACGCATGCGAAGGAAAATCGATAAAAGTCACAGACCCGTCTGTCACAGACCCGTCTGGACAAGGTACGAATTTTTGTGAAAATATACGATTGCCTATATCAAATCTGATATGCGAAATAATCTTCTCGTTCTCAGAGAGAGATTCTAGTGGACTATACGTCCTTTCTATCTAACCTGAAACTAAACGGCATAAATTGCTTACGCGCATCTAATTAAGAAAACCTATTAGGTATTACTGAGAGGGAACCGCAGTTCTTCCCTTAAGAGCTGGTGCTCTAGCCGACGCATCGGAGAAAGACGCGCTTTCTTGTCGGGAGCGGCTATTTAATAGCTCACCCCTTTAGTAGCCGGGTAAGTCTCGACTCCGGTGTTACCTGTGCTACCTGTGCGCTCCGCTGCTGGTGGTGATTCGAAGAAGGTTGACCTCATACCATTTACTATATCGGTAAGTTCTATCGCTTTCTTATCGATTTGCGATATGTTACGTTACTTAAAGATGAAAACGCATCGGTCAATACAAAATTCATGCAAGAATTGTTTAAGTTAATGAAGGATTTTAATGTTGAAAAGCAAAAATACGGTTGTTACGCGCATATTTTTAACCTAGATGCTCAAACAATACTGGCTAGTCTACGAATAGATGACATCGATGAGAACAACGAAGATGCTGAAAACAGAATAGATGAGGACGACGAAGAAAATGTAGAGTGAAGATTTAAATGATGGCAACGGAAGGGAGTCCTATTCAGAGGAAAACGGACAAACTTCTTCACCTTTCAAATTAAGAAGTTTATTCAGTTTACTGAAAAATTCTGAACAGTGGAATTTCAACAAGGTGGATTTACACTTACGATATGTCAATAATAAAACTTGGTATGCTATCAGCAAGAACGATGCTATGTGAAAATAGCGTAGCTGTACAACGCTTTCTCATGACTGATTATCAACGAACAGTTCTGAAAGAAGCAATATAATAATTAAAACGCATTAAAGCACTCAAATATTTTGTCCAACATCCGCGCAGGAAATGCAACTAACGAGGTTGATTGACAGTCGACAAAGTTATTGCCAGAGATGAAGAAAAAAAAACATATTTTAAACTTTCCCGTTCATCATAGATGTCGCACTTAATTATCCCAACAGGTTATGGGACCCAAATACGTGAAAACTCGTAGTGTAAATAAAAATAAAACGCGTTTTGTATGTAGTTTTGCTCAAAAAAAGTTCTTCAAGGAAATTATAACCCCAAAAAGCTAAGTGTCAACACATGAAACACGAATTCTATAGCATGACTCGAAATGTTGTTTCAAGACAACTACGATACATGGCGGATTCAGGCTAAAGCGCTTTTCATCAAAAATGATACCTGGACGTAAGTTTCCGGCGAAACACCACAACCCAAAATAACCGGAGAAGGTGAGGATCGAAGACAAGCAGACAAAAGACACAAAGAATGGTTGAAAGCCGATCGCAAGGCAAAAGCAGATCTAATACTCTGTATGAGCCCATCGGAATCAGCACAAATCAAAAGATGCATTACATCACACAATAATTGGAGAAAGCTAGAATCCGTCTACGCATCAAATGGTCCTGCGCGAAAAGTTACCCTACTCAAGCAACTGACGCAACATAAAATCTAGGACGGGGACGACTTGAAACAGCATCTCTTTGGATTTTCCGACGCCGTCGATAAGCTACAATCAATGGAAATGGAGGTAAATGGTGATCTTTTATCGATTATTCTACTCTACAGCCTACCAAGTAGTTTCGAGAATTTCCGTTGCGCTATCGAGTCGCGAGACACACTACCCGATTCTGAAAACCTCAAAATCAAAATAATTGAGGAGCATAATGCTAGACAGCCGAGGGGTGAAGGGAGTGAGAACGCCGCCATGGTCGTAAACTCGAAACTCGAAACTCCGAAAAACAAATAAAATCGAAACTGAAGTACAAATGCAGTTTTTGCGGTAGAAAAGAACATAAAAAGTCTGACTGCTTCCACCAGAAAAAGTAGACTCACAAATAATGCCACCACGAGAGTGAAAGCGAAAGGTGACGTACTCTATATGTACCGGAATTAGACACTAAATTAATTTATGTCGCGAAAATCGCCGATAACAACTTTGAAGTGTCATTCAAAAAGAACGGCAGCATCTGTAGTGAAAAGCTTCAAAACTGACGCGGAAATCTAGCACGTTCAGCTGGGGCATATAAATTCGAAAGACATGATACATATGCTTAAAAGTGATCTTGCGATTGGTCTAAAATTCGACGACTCGTTTGATCTGAACAAGTGCAATGTTTGTCTGGCTGGAAATATCACTAGTACACCATTCACAAAACGAGAAAGCTTATCAAAAGCACCACTGATATTGATTCACACAGATGTGTGCGGACCAATGAGGAACACATCATTGGGGAACGCTTGTCAGGTCTATCAGGCCTATTTCATGCGTAACAAGGGAAAAGCTGTCGAGAAGTTCATATAATTTGAGAACATGGTTGAAAAACAAACCGGACATAAGAAAAGTCCGTGCAATCCGACACTGGTCGCGAATACGTTAAGCAAAAATTACGCGATTTTCTTAAGAAAGAAGGAATCCATCATCGATTAACCGTGCCACACACACCACAGCAAAACGGGACAGCTAAGAGTAAAAATCAGACACTCGTGCAGGCCGCCCGCTGTATGTGAATTCAATCTGGATTACCTCTATTTTTTTTTGGGCCGAAGCTATCGCTACGGCGAATCACATCCGAAATAGGTGTACGGCTAAAGGAGTACCTGACGGGACTCCGTACGAGAAATGGTTTGGAACGCGTCCGACCCTCTCCTACTTCCAGACGTTCGGCAATAAAGTCTTGATACTCGACAAGACACCGAATAAAGGAAAGTTTGACCCAAGAGGCATCCAGGGAACTTTTGTCGGATACGCCGAACAATCTAAGGCTTATCGCGTATGGATACCAGTGGAAAGAAAGCTAGTCGTTTCCAGAGATGCTAAATTTCTCGATCATTTCGAACCATCATATGTGACGTGCGGCGAAGAAAGGGGGCTTGCTCTAAAAAAATCGAAATCGAGGTTTTTACACCTTTCGATAGTTTTTGAGTTGCTCTTTTTAATGAAACCATCGAAAAAATTTCCGAGCGTTATTATTGCTAATAATTGAGTTGTTAGACACCCGAGAAATCGGGCTTTCGCTCGAGAGCTCGAGATCCCGTGAAACAGCTCCCACCACTCACCACTGCAATCTACGCGTCTCATCTATACCCCGTCCGTGAGCCGCGCCGCTATATGGGTGAGAATCTACAGTAAAAGAAGAGGAAAAATATAGTGAGGCTTCCCTCTCTCCTAAAAGTCGCGTCTATCCGGTCGATTTCGACCGCTCGCCCTGAACAATCTCACTTTTCAGAGTAAGCCCCCTTTCTTCGGCGCACGTCACCTGTACTGATAAACCATTGCTTCCTGTTGAAGCAAATTACATCGAAACACAAAAAGTTGTGAATGAGGCGACACTTGAATCGAAAATCGTCGAAATTGGTCTCACTTGTAGGTATCAAAATCTCGCTCAAAAAGACGATGAGCCACCATTTCTCGGTTTTGAGAGACAAGTCGACAAAAATACCTCCAACGAAGACGAACCACAGGTGAGTGAATTTGGAAGGACAAAAGAAATGGCAGCTCCGAATGACTCTTTAAGGAGCGAAGACGAATTCTTCGACGCTCGAAGCGATCCGTCAAGAAATCAGGTGCTTATTCGTCAACGACGCATGGGAATTAGTCGACATGCACACAAACGGAAAATTTATCGGATGCAGAACTATCCTAAAAAATAAATACAACCCGGAAGGAACTTTAAATCGAAGTAAGGCCAGAGTGGTAGCTCAAGGATTTTCCCAAACGTCGGAAATTGACTTTATCGACACCCGAGATGTTGCATGAGACCCTGGAATAAATAGTCGAGATTAAAACCGACGAGGAAATCCTGTGTAAAGCAAACAAGATGCTTAACGCACTCAAATCAGGAGAAAAGGTTTGTAAACTGCGAAAGGCCATTTATAGTCTACGTCAATCCGGTCGACAATAGCACGCAAAATTAAATCAAGTTTTAAAATTGATCGGTTTAAGGCCTACAAATTCGAATACGTGCCTATACACAGACACTCAAGAAAAGGAACCGACCTAAGTGCTAGAATACGTCGACTACATTCTGATTGCGTGACGCAAACCTAAGATACTTCAAAAAATCAAGCGGAAGCTTTCGGATCACTTTGATATCAAGGCTCTTGGAGCGGCAAGCTACTGTCTAAGAATCGAGATTACCAAACAAATGGGCAAATCACGTTAAGTCAAACTGGATACGTCAAAGAAGTTTTACCGAGATTCGACATGAAAAATTGCAAGTCAGTCAAGACCCCGTTCGTTAGTAGAATGAAACTCGATACACCTTCAGACACTGAGAAGATGAACTTACTTCCGCTTAGAGAACTAATTGGTGCTCTCACGTGCAGTGAAAATTCCGTGCGTCGACTGATTCCGCTATCGCGTTCTATAGTACGCTGCAAACTTCACGAGCTTCGCATAACCTGCTTTTGCTTTGATGTCAAGTGTCAGTTGATGAGTAAAAGATAAAGATTCGAGTGTCAAAGAATTGGTTATTGTAAGAACTTTTAGATTAAGATTCTTTCAAAAATGAAAAGGCAAAAGGAAGAAAATCAAAGTGACGATATATTAGAATTTCTAACGCCTCCCGAACTATGTGACGAGGCTGCCGAAGCCAAAAAGAAATTGATTCCAGAAAAATCGCGTAAAACTACAATGGCACGTACACCGTTTTTATTCAATGGAGACAAGAAAAACAGTGAAATCGTATTTTGCAGGTTATTTAAATTTGAAAAATGGGTTGGGCAGTGTTCACTACCATACACCAGTTTTCTGTTAACATCTGTGGATGCTTAATCGTCTTTTTTCAGTGTTAGATTTTTTTCACTGTTATTGAAAATAATGAGTGTAAGTATTGACTACAGGAAATGAGTCAAGTTGATGAGGCAGAAGGAAAATAGGGAAGATGGGAGGATCGCTGGCGTGAGTTCATGACCAAGGTGTGACGTGTGAGAAAATTGGTTGTAGGACGGATTGTCCAATTTACCGGCGACTTTAAAATATATTCGCATTGTTTACTACAGAATTATCTGATGTTAGTAATTTCTTTAAACTCTCTCTGGTGCAAAATCCTGACAAGTTTGGTGATCCGTGGACATGTGGCGACGTATTGAGAAGCTTATCGATTACTTTCATCTCAATGGATATTTCGATTGATTTATTCTTACAATCAGAAGTAGGATGTTTTCCCAACTTACAATAGGGCGTGAATTGTGGTGCAAACTGTTAAAAGAGTGAACGGTGTACGGTGAACTGAAGATTGAGGTGAATTGGAGACCCAGGAGAGTTCAGGTATGTACTCAGTGGCTGCGGCTTTGGTTTTTCATCACGGTGAGAATATTAACCTAAAAGGGAATAATGCGTTCCAGGACATTTTAAGGTACGTAAGGTGTTAATATGAGTGTCTCGTCAAATTCGACGGATAGCGTTGTATATCCAAGCTGTAGACAATATGGCGACGGTGATTTTGCTGATAGAGGTGGCGGGAGAAGGGGTAGTCGGAACAATGGTCGATTCGAATATGCGCCGCGAAGTCAAGGACTCAAGTCTCAACACGGAGCAAATATTTTCGATCCAAATCAAGATCGTGAACCGCGCAATCATAGCTTTTCCTTAAAAGATGGACACGGAACGCAATATATTTCGGTGCCTGCGAGTGATTGGGAACAGTTCGAGCGCGAGTATGGTAACTGGCTGGAAAGTTTCGATAATGTGGAACGTGGCTCGACAGCTGGTCGAAGCCAATATCAGACCGCGAATGATTTACACCTTGAAACACGTTTGAAAATCGGAGAGGCTATCGAATCAGGATCGTACAATGTACAAGGATATCCAACTAATCGCGAAACTGAAAAAAATATTGCAGGGGGGGGGGGCGTGAAATCGTAATTAATATCAGTCTTCGAACACGTTTCGCGACCAATCGACGCCATATCCGCGCATGCGTCATGAGGATCACCGAATGACAGGTGGTGTGATGCTGAACGAATATCGGGAAACTACTATCGTGTATACGGAAATGGATCGTGAGCGACAAGAGAAACAAATTTGCAGGAAATTGTATGTTTCAACTGAAGAGAGTGAATCTTGAAGAAAAAGATGTACTTTTCAACAAAATTATTATTGAAGATAAAAACATTATTGATTTGAAGATAAAAAATAACAAGTAAAAAATGTTTCATTTTCGCTCGTAGTTTTTTATATAAAAAATAGAAAATTTCAAAAAATACATAATCTAATCCATACACGCTCTTGTGCAACTATCGCTGATCACTTCCAAACAAAAAAATTGAAAATCGGTTGAGAAGTGTAGGCTGTAGGTGAATTTCAATAGTAAATTCCCGATTCAGCCCACTGTGCGCGGACGAAATTCTTCTTGGCTCTGAGATTAGGCCATGGAGAACGATTTCACGAATCGTTCACCGCCTTCTTCGCGTTGCTCACTTGCCTTGTTCATCCGTGAATAGACGCATCCCTGTTCGAATCTGAGTGTCATGTGGGTGTCACGTGACTCAGAGGTTCTCATAATTATCAATGTGACGATGTGGCTTTGATGGAAACTAATGAAATTTATGATAAAGAGGTTATGTCACCTAACAGTTTCATTTTCACTCCTCGTATTTCTGCACTTACGAAATCACAATCACCATAAATATCTCTATTTTCGGGAAATTTCTGCTATTGGCTTTTACGAAACCCTCCTTTGACATTTTTTCAAACAATATTTTAAGACTTCTATTTTCGACGTGCAGATAACCAAAACAAAACATCGGCACAGAAAAAGATATTTGAGAAAATCTGACACATAAGCTGTGATTGGTGGAAAATCTGACCCCTTTGACGTCAGAGGGGGCCCTCCAATCGAAATCGTGATAGAAAATTCATATTTCAACATTAAATTAAAAATAGTAAACAATACGTAAAAAATATTTTATGGGCGTTTTTTAAATTAGAATTTTACAAACAATAAGATCCATTCATTGGAAAAGTGATATCTGACTTTGGAAACAACCCTATTGTTAACAAAATAGTTGAATCTTCATCAAAAACAGATTGATTTGTAGTCAAACAGTTCCATTTTTGAACAGAAAGATTAATTTTTGTTAACAATGAAGATTAATTTTAACCCAACAGACGGGTTTTCACACAAATGAATTACTTTTCATCCACAGAGATGAATTATGAAGGAAGTAGTTGACTTTTTAAGCAAGTGGTTTAATTTCAAGCCATAAAAGATGACTTATCATCGAAAATTGTCATAGTTGATAGTGCAAGTGAAAAAGGCTTTTAGTGTTACATGAAACCCAATTAAATTCAACCAGAGAACCAAATGGTTGTATCGTCAGATGAAAAAATTTAATTTAAATTAAAGTTAATGTAAATAAAAATTTCAATTTCCAACCATTTCATTAAAAAATAAATTTTTAACAAACCAAGTTGATTAATTCATCCAAAAACTATTAATATTCAAGAAAGCTGTTGAATTTTGAACGGCATAGATTACTAATAGTAATACTAAGAAGAAGAATTTTTTACCAAAAAAATATGAATTTGCAAAAACGAAATATTTTGTAACAGAATTAAAATTTCAAACCCAAGAAAGATTTCTGAGTAATCTAAGAAAAAGAAATGTAATCAAGTTGTTCAATTTGTAAGCAAAAAATGTATGTTCAACTAAAAAAAGTATAAAAGTGAGTTTTTTCAAATCAAAAAAAGGTGAGTTGCAGGAAAAAAGACGAATTTTCAAAAATTCTAACTGTGGAATTGTCATGAAAAAAAAAATAATTTTCAAACAAATAAAAAAAAAAAATTCAGCAACTTATATTCTTAAAAGATGAATTTTCAGTGAAAAAGATAGTATACGTGACATGTCAGACAAACAATACTTTGATTTTGAGTGAGAAATAGTCCAATTAAACCAAAAAGGAGACATCTTCAACAGAATGGTTTCATTTTCGACCAA
>CAKNWW010202292.1:0-10631 GCA_932074435.1 Andricus kollari
ATGTAGAATTCACATATATAGAGAGATAGACTTTGTTTTCTACGATTGAAACTGTACCTAACAGTTCGACTGATTTTACCTAACTGGTAGGCAATCTTTATTATCTCGTTGTGTTATTTCTTACTGAATCGCGAATTAAATTTTAATGAATTTATATTAATTATTCATATTTTCGCATCAAATATTACCCTATTTCATTTTACATAACTGAAAGTGAAATTTTAATATAATGCCGTAATGTCCTCCGTTTACCGAACTAAGTTATGTAAAATTTAACACACAAATTTTCTCCATGTATAAACCCTGCATGAAAACTCAAAAAGGCCATTTTGACCCCACCTCAAAAAGACGCAAATAAATCCTAAAATAAATTCGACTATGTGGTCCCTTTTCTTTTGTACGCACCTAAATGATGATTCTTATCTTCTCAGACGGACGGGGAAATGTAACCTTTAAACGTCCTCAAATAAAAAAAAAACGACAAAACCCCTTCCCCTGGAGTGGTTTACCAAATAATTTGTACTCTAGGTACAGTGTCTTAGAGGTACAGTTTAATATTAACCGACCTTGCTCGAATTTTTAGCATATACAATTTTCTCTGAAATAGTAATAAAACAAATTTGGGATTGTGGAAAAAATTCAAAATTTAATTTGTTGGCCAATTATTACTCACAATTTAGTACAGTTTATTAGATTTACGTTAATTATGTTTTTAACCTTCAAATTAATTGATTGATTATCTATTATATATTTCTTGCATAATCAGGTGAACCAATGAGCATTATGCGTCTTGAAGAAGGTGATTTATTGTTACGCAGTGGAGCTCCTGTTGCAAAATATGAGGATCATATGTTTCGAGCATGGAGTCCACAGGGATGAGAAGCACTTCCTAATACAACGGATAATTTAAAAACTGAAATACAATCTAAAACTAATATATTATTAACCTAAAGGATTCGATGTTTTCTTAACTATAATGAGTAGTTTAGGGATATATGAACTGTTCTTCATCACACGTTAATGATAAATACCAAATTTCCCGTACTTAAAGCCACCTGCTAATATTGACTTATTTTCTAAAATTAATTTATTAAATTAGTTTGACATTGTTCAATTTTCAATTATTAAAATAATAAACCTTATAGTTTTTCTTAGAGAATCAAGCGAAGGACAAGAAGAAAGACAACACAAACTAAAATAATGCTGTTCGCATCCTCCCAAAAGGTTGAAATAATGAAGATCCATCGCCCACGCCATCGATCAACATAATGAGGATGATGTCGCATACGAACATTGTCGGAAAATAAAAAATAAAAAACAATGATCTACTAACATAATAAATCAGAAGATTTAGCATGGACACGAATACATTTTTGATGATCACATTATTACAATATCACGTTTACCTAAAGATCTCGACTGTCAGTAAATATCGGTAACAGGAATCTTGGATTACGATCGCCAAGGCTTACTTACTCTTACGCAAGATTCCTTGCACCTTTAATCAACCTCAAAATAATTTTCGTTTTATATTGGAAGGTCGCTACGTGTGTCTTTATAACATGCCCTTATGTATTTTGAACGATTTCCTAACATTTCAGCACAATATATTCATTTTTCTAATTATAAAGCCCCTGAATAAAATAACATGTAATTGTTCACGTGACAGAAATTCACATGTCCTTAAACAGCAGTTCAGTGGCAAATTTGAGTTACAAGTTTAAATTCAGTTCTAATTTGTGTACCTTCTTCACCAGAAAAAATTAATAGTATTGGATGAATGTTCGAATTAATAATTAGTGTATACATATGAGATAGGTTTGACATTATTAAAGTGTAAAAAAGGGAATTAATTTTTGTTCAAATAATGTTCATTTATAACACAAGTTTTTATACTTTGATAAAAAAATTCTCTTTTCGGGACTGGAGGTCAGACCATATTGACTATATGTTTTTTGGGGTCGCTGAATTTGAAACCGAGGTCCAAAACCCCCCAGCACGTCAGGGTTTTGCCGTAATCTCAAAAACCCTCATACAAATTTTTTTTGATTTCGAGGGTCAGACCATGATTATTATATGTTTTTGGGGTCGCTGAATCCGAATCCGAAGTTATAAAAGCCCCAGAACGTCAGGTTATGTCTAAACTCTGACGCGCTGTGATTTTTTGACCTCGGATTCGGATTCAGCAGCCCAAAAAACATATAGTCAACATAGTCTGATCTCAAGAAACGAAAAAAAATTTTTTTTGAGTGGCTGTGTAATGGTAAACATATAGCAGATACGATGTTTCTCATTTGTTCGAAAGTGATTTTTTCAATGAAATATAAAATAATGAGGTATCAATAATGATGATAATTAATTATGACGGCCCTTAATTTTGCGAGATTTTACTTTTTTTGTAACGCATTGAATCCGTTGAAAAAATAAGGTGTTAATTTTCAGACAAATTTAATATTTTCTCTATCATAAATTATGAGAACGTGAAAATTGTATCTGATACCTGAACATTTCTTTCAAAGTAAAAATATTCAAAAAGTGATAAGGGATCCGAATGCCTGTAACAGGTATAAAAGGGAGATTCAGCCTGGTAAAGACAAATTATTTTGAAAAATGGAACCGATTTAATAGCGTTAAATTTTTTACGGAGATGTCGTTACAAAAATCAGATATCTGAGAAAATGATGGCTTATTTTTGCGGGGAAAACATTCTCTACAATTCAAGGGTTTCCAATTTTAAAAGTACACTTTTCTATCTGTAAAATCGCTAAAACAATTTTTATTTAGAGAAAACATTTTTTAAACAAATATTTATATTCAAATATTATTTACTTATTTTCAAAATTGGAAACAGCAGAGTTGTATGAAATGTTTTCTTCGAAAAAATAAGCAATGTAATTATAATATATATATATATATTTTATATTATTATAATTGACCTATTCTTTAAAAATTGTTCAAAAGTCTCAGTAAGAAAAAAATCAATTACAACAAATATTGCTAAAATACTTAATTTTCGTACCTTTTAAACGTTTTTCATTATAAATCATGTATTTTCTTTTCTAAGACTAATACATCATTTCAGTTCATAGAATCATAGGAAATTTTATTTCAAGAGACCTGATTTTTGGCACAACAATTAGTAGTCCAGCTTATGTTCCGTCTAAAAGCACAGTCCCTAGAAATGGTTTGGTTAAATCCACCAAATTATTCACATTTAGTTCAATCAACCATTATTCATAAAAAATATCTATTTGTATTTTGATTCGTGAATTTAAAAAAAAATCAAAAGTTAGCTACATTTAATAACCATAGCCTAGTTTGTAGTAAAAAATATTTAAAAATAGATATTCTTAATTATGGCAATTCTACATAATCTCGAAATTATTAATTACACTTATAATTAATGATCATTGTTAGATTGTAATTTCTTAGTTCGTGAACTTTATATTTTTAATGCAATATATAAATTCGGAAATCTTTCTGAAATGTTTGTGACGCAGTTTTTCCCAGTGGCAAATGGTAGGGATTGCTTTGGTATCGTTTCCGTCTTTGGGAAAATTTGATTTCCGTCTAGGGTGATAGAACAAACTCGAACAGAAATAATAACAAACGATAAAGAATTGTGAAACATTATCCGAATTTCAAAAGATTACAATAAAAGTTCATAAAAATTGAACAAGATGCACCACAACATCCCTTCCAAGCTTGGAGGAATAGTCATACAACTCTCAATTTTGTAAATTTTTATCCACGTACAAATTTACGGGAAGAATTTTATTTCTAAATAAATTATTCGAATATCAGTCTTATGTTCTTCCGATTGCTAATTTTATCATACAAAAAAATTTGGTTCATTTTTTTGTTCCAGGACCAAACAAAAAAGTCCTAGAGTTCCCGTCGATTAACACTAATAGATGCTGAGGTCGTCGAGATTAATTTATGCAACTCCACCCAAAAATAATATATCTCAATATGAAATACATTTTTTTATTTCGAAATTGTAATAAATATATAAATGGGATTCCCCCCTTAATTTAGTGAACAGAAAATTGTTTTCGAAAATTTGAATGATTGCATGATTACATACAATTACCTTAGCTAGATTTAGTCAAACAGTAAAATTATGACTTATATTCAAAACTTAAAAAACGTTAAATTAAGAAATGGAAACATTAATTTCATTATTCTATAATTGCAATTAACAAAATATTTTTTTAAATACCTATTGGAACTTTTTAAGATGATTATAGATTAATATATCCAACTTACCAAATGATAACACGAAGTACTTCCGATCCTGATTTAATTTAAAAACTGACTCTAAAAAGATAATTCATTGAAAAAAATAAAAAAATTTACATTCGACTTTATATAACATTTCAGATGTCAATTTCCTTTAGAGATCAGTGATTTTATTTCTTCTCCATATACGGTGAGACTCAAGAAACTTTAACCGAAATATCCTTGAAGTTAGATGATATATCTTGGATACTGTTTTATCTTGTCATAGAAGTAGTTTTCAACAAACAAAAAATTACTCAATATGAAATGTTTTTTTCAACATTTTTTGCAAAATTTAAAACTTTTACTTTTGTATTAACTTTTTGTTTTAAAGTTGTACCAGCATCATTTAATTACAAACAGAGATAAACCTGTTAATAAAAAAATGTTTCAACAACTTTTGCTGTGATAAAAGTTTTCTTTTTCAAATATGCGAAAACCTCTGTAAATTAAACAGTTCTAATTTTAGAACATAATTTCAAACAAACATATACTCAGCTTTTATGCAAGAAGAAGCTTATTATATCTAAAACCCAGTAATTAAAAAAATGACTTTTTGGAAAAAGCGCCCTCACGATTTTTTTAATTGCATATGAAAAATATCAAAACATCATACGAGGAGAAAATTCTGCAATGAAAAGTCCAGTTATATAATTTTTAATAACCTTTTGCACTTCCTGAGTAAACACATTTTTCTATTATTATTTGCCATGTAAGAAAAGTATTTCGCAAAAACAGTTCTTGTAATATATTTTTTAGGTTATTGTTGGTTGAGGCTCAACGTGCATATACTTACACTTTAAGGATCCATTTTAAATCTTTAGCCGCATTTTTAGACGTAGGAGACATTTTTTTGAAATTCGTGTGAATAAGAATATTCATATTAAAGAAAGCCAAACCTTCATTAAAATCCGCATATCTGATTGGTCGCAAACTTGCAAAAGAATTTTTTTCTACCAAGAAGCATGTGCCCGCTCCTAAGATCGAATTTACCATCTTTTGATCCCGATACACTTCAATTACATTATATGCTGTTGTTATCAATAAACAACCGAAATCTACCATTATGGCAATAGAATCTGGCCATTCTTTGTAGCGCTGACTATTCCAGAACTATAGCCGACAACTATGTCTGGTATAACAAGATATGACTCGATGACGTAAGCCTTATAAAGTGAACTATGAAATTCGAAACTTATTTTCTTATTGGCCAATATACAAAAAAGACAAACCACTGGCAATATTTCTGGCTGGGATACTTTCGGTCCTACAAATACAAGTTTTAAATTCTTTAAGTATGGTAACCAGTGTAGCAGCAATTCCCATTAGCGCAAATTTTCTGTTTCGTGAAAATCCGCCCCGATTACATGAACCACGATCTTTTCATTCTGCGAAATAATACCTCAATCAAATTATTTAGAGAAAAAGAGGGCTTCAATAAACCTGGTGGAACATTTTCTGGAGATATTTCACTGCCCCCTAACATATGTACCCGTTTTTACGAATTCCGGTAGTTTTTCGCCATTGTGGTTTATGGAAGCCCCCAAATGTCGAGATAAATAAATCACTGTAATTCTTTCAGTAAAAAAATCAATAAGTTACATTTATTAAACATAGATTAATAGCCTAATTTGTAGTAAAAAGATGTTTAAAAATAGATATTCTTAATATATATCAATACTATATAATCTTGAAATTATCAATTGCATTTGTAATAAAAGATCATTGTCAGATTATAAATTCTAAGTTCGTAAGCTCTATGTTTTTAATGCAACGCTGAACCTCGAAAATCTTTCCTGAAATGTTCGTGACGCTTTTTTCCCATGGTTTCTGCGATTCAGCACTGCAGTGCTGAATCGCAGAAACAGCTTTAGTATCACTTCCGTCGGCTGAAAAAATGTATTCCAGTCTAAGGAAATAGAACAAACTCTGAAACAGAAATAATAAGAAAGGATCAAGAATTGTGAATCATCCGAATTTTAAAAGATCACAAAAAAAAATCAAGAATTGAACAAGATGGACAACATCACTCTCAAGTGTTGAGAAATATTCACATTAACTTCGTAAATTGTCAGCCGTGGTAGTTTTGCACGAAAAAATTTAATTCTAAAGAAATTAAGTTATTAGCAAATGCAAGCTTTTTTTCCGTGTCAGTAGATAAACAAATTGCCCTTGCTTTTCATTCATTGTTAAAGAAATTAGGAAATTGTGCAATTTCTAAAAAAGAGAGAAATTTTTGGATAAGAAAAAAATGTAAAAGAAGAATAATCACATACAAAAATTCAATTAAAATCGTAATTATCTATATTTTGCTGGTTATGAGGCATTTAACAAATTCGCAATGACCTAGTTCTTTCTAATCTAAATACAGATTTATTTACAAATTAAAAAATTTTGCATTTAGTTTTTAGTTTTTTTCAAGCCAATGGCTATGTGTACCAAAAAAAACCGGCTGTTTGTACCGAAATGTTGGTACAAAGAGTCCCTTTTCCAGCTCCTACTATTCGCACTGCTAAGATCCGATTATTCGTATTAAACTTTCTGTACACGTACCCAAGGCCTTTTTTCAACTACAAAAAATTTAGGTTTTTAATTTCATTCTTTTTAACTTTGAAGAATCTAAACTTTAAGTTTAATTTTTAAAATTAGAATCTACTGTTTAAGTTCTTTTAATTCAATCCCAGGCGGAAAAATTATATAAAATTCATGCATAGTAAAAAAAATGATATGTAATATTTCCCACTATGTACCATTTTTCCAGCTGGAATGATTTTGTAATAGAAGTATTTTTTAAATTCCCGGCTTCTTTAAATTTAATTATTCTTACATATTAGTTCTTAAATGTAAAATATTCAGTTTGTAAGATATGGTACTGCTATTTTATTATTTGGAAAGCCCATTTTATTAGTTGCTGGTACTAATTTAATAGTAACTGCAAGTAATGAAATTGTTATACCAGCTAATAAAATAGCATTACCATATTTTACACACTGAACAGTTGGCTCAACTAACCATCTTTTTCAGTCTAGCTAAGCAGAATATTTAAAACTTAAAAAACGTTAAAGTAAGGAATGGACATTGATCACATTACTCTATAATTGCAATCAACAAACATTTTTGGACATACCTATTCGAACTTTTTGATGTTATTATAGATTAGTATATACTTATACAACTTACCAACTGGTACCACAAAAGACTTCCAATACTGATTTAATTTAAAAACCGACAACGCATTAATTCTGAAACAAAAATATAACCATTTAAAATACATAATAAGCTACGCGTTCACTCTGAAAAGGTAACAGATTGAGAAAAATGTAATTTTTTACATTTGGTTTTATATAACAATCTCCATCTCGATTTCTTTAAAAGAGCAGTGATTTAATGTATGTTCTCATATACTCACACTTTAAAGATCCATTTTAAGAGCAGTTTCAAAGTTTTTAAATGTGAGACTTGATGCCAGATCTGAAAGTTCGTCCTGATCTTTTGAGTCTTTAGTCGCTTCCATGAAAGGAAGTTTGATCTTTGTAGACAGTTTTTGGAAATTGTTGTAAATAAGAAGGTTTATATTACGGTATCCCAAACCTCTATTAGCATAAGTATATCTGAATGGTCTTAAACTTGCAAACGGATTTATTTCTAAAAATAAACAAGTCTCAGCTCCTAAGATGCAATTTACCACCTTCTGATCCTCATACGCTTCAACTTCTTTGAACGTTGTTAGTATCAATGGACAACTGAAATTTGCCATTATGGCAATAGAATCGGGCCATTCTTTGTAGTTGGCTATTCCAGTATTATAGCCAACGACTATGTCTGGCATGACAAGACAGGACTCGATGATGTAAGCCTTATAAAGTGAACTATGAAATTCGAAACTTATCTTTTTATTGGCCAACATACAAAAAAGACAAACCATTGGCAATATTTCTGGCTGGGATACTTTTGGTCCTACAAATACAACTGTTAAATTCTTTAGGTATGGTAACCAGTGTAGCAGCAATTCCCATTCGCTTAAATTTCTTGTTTCGCGAGAATCCGCTCCTATTACATGAACCACCATCGTTTCATTATGTGGAAGGTTTAATTTTTCCATAGCGTATAGAAGTGTTAGGGATCTCGTGAAAAGTTCAGAAACGTATTTGAAAAATCCTTCGAAATATTCGGCATTCCTTAGTAAATCAAAATTTATATGTTTCGCAAACTCCTGCATTTTATCGCAGAGGATTATAAATTCCTTCAGTTTGAAATACGATTCCATTACTTCCGATATGGAGCTTGGTAGGCGTGTCAATTCTGTTCGGGGCGGTGTGGTTTTCATAATTGCATCACTTATGGAATAGTCATTAAAACTAGCTCGTAGGCATCCATTTTAATACAAAAAGTATACAAATGGCAAAGTTCTTTATGTTTTGGATCTCCCTCGTGTTTTTTGCAAAAGTTTGCATATGGACACTTTGGACAAGCTTTTAGTAAATCTGGATCTGCTATTCGACAAATTTCACACACCTTGGGATACCCGATCATTTCCATCTCAAACCGCTTCAATTCCCTTCGTAAATTTGCCTCCAGCATGTCACAGTAAATATGTTTCATTAAAGTTTGCACTTGCGGATTACTGAACGCTCCTGCAAATATATTATTTCCTGGCATCATTTGCTTTGATACCACTTTGCATACATCTTTGTGAAGTGGCCAGTGTTTCTTCTGGTGATCCTTCCTACAATATGAAATTAATTTACAGCCTTTGCAACGCTTCAAAGGCGTTTCTCGATCATGAGAAAGGCAGACGTGGCAAACATTAGGGTAGAAACAGTTGTCGGAAAAAATTTGTTGCATTAAACTTTCATTTGTGGATAGCCGGAAGACTTTAGCGATATCTGCACGTGTATACATTATGGTTAATTGAAGCTGATGTTGATATCAGTTCATATGGATTAATTTTGTTTAATAAAACGCAAAAGAAGTTCTCAAAAAGCAAAAGACAATATTAATACTATTAATAGCACTATTGCCAGTATATTGTCACCGACTGACCAACACCCATCAGCGACCGGCAAACTGCAAACACTAGGCAACTCTGGGTCTCTGCCAGCTAACACCGGCGACATCGCCTCATTGCAGTGAGCTCATGAACAGGAACGGCTTAAGCTGGGTGCGCTATGGACCTTTTCATCTTGAATAATTCGGACCTCGGGTACCCTAGAATAGTAGAGTATTCGTGTGTTAACCCGAATCCGCCCAGGGGGTCATATATTGTACGGCGAGCAGTGGTGCATGAAAAACGACTTATCCTGGTCTTTCACATTTAAATCTCGAGCAAAATCGTTGTATACTATGCAGGGAGGTCACCCAAATAAATTTAGGCTACTGTTTAGTGCAAGTTGGCAACCTTGAGCTGCGGAGTGTATTATCCAATAGACCATTTTACCTATCGGAAAGTTTACTGCGCATGTGCAATGTACTTTCTGTTGTACCCAGTTGATGCGATCATCGTTGCTCGTTCAACGCAGTGTAAACAGTTTTATTTAATTTTTAAATTAATGTGACAAGTAATCGAGAAAAATTTCAAAGTGAAAATGAATGTCAATTAAAAAGGAAGTAAGGGAGCGTGTATGCGTTGTATGTGGGGCATAATTTCTCAAGTGTACCCACCTCGAAAATGAAAGTTGTCCGATCGGGCTAGAAATTGGCCCAATTGTAGTCCTATTAAATGGTACTCCTCACACCAAAAATTAATTAATTCTGATCATTATCTATCAAAGTGGAGGGGGTACAATTTTTGGTTTTTTAAGAAAGGCCTTACTTTCAAACATTTGTAACTTTTTTCCTATTGCTTTAAACAAAATTTCACTACAAATGTTTTTTATACATTTTTTCACAAACTTTTTGGTGGTCGTAACGATTTTCAAAAAAAGTCAAAATTTGACCCTAATTTTTAAAAATCAAAAATAAATTTGACTTTTTTTCAAATTTCGACACTTTTTTTTTTCTTCAAAATAATTTTAAAAGAAAGCTGAGATTTTTTCCTATAAGATCCTCAATTTTCAGAGTGGCAAATTCATTTGTCTTCGAGTAATAGAATGATACGTAAACAAAATGCCATGATAGAGCGGCTGGCGCGCGATTTCCCTTGTGCGCTCACGCCAAGGATCTTTGTGCAACGCTTTAGTGCCAGTTTTCTAAGTTAAGTAATATTGTATGCTACAAAAAAAACTGTTTTTTTCAAAAAGTGAGTCATGAGGCAACTAATCTTAAACTTCGTGGTCTTGCTCACGACTTCCGTTTGAAATTCCCTGCACTACCAGAAGGAGCTCAAATTTGCAGTTCATGTAGATACCAAC
>CAKNWW010202295.1:0-13906 GCA_932074435.1 Andricus kollari
TGATTGTGATTTCTTAAGTGCAGAAATACGAGGAGTGAAAATGAAACTGTTAGGTGACATAACCTCTTTATCATAAATTTCATTAGTTTCCATCAAAGCCACATCGTCACATTGATAATTATGAGAACCTCTGAGTCACGTGACACCCACGTGACACCAATTTGAATAAGTGTTTTCCCGCCTTCAATTTTTAATAATTTTTTTCTGTTGAACAACTCAACAAAAAAAAAATTTAGAACGCACACTGAGTTAAGATTAAAATTATGTATTAAAAAATGACTTTATCTAAAATTGTGAAACAACCCTATTATTCACAAAATTACAATATTCGTATATTGTAATTTATTGAATTTTATTCTAAAAATACATTTCTACTAAGTAATGAAATATAAATTTACATATACATTCTATTGCAAAAATTTATTTTAACGATCTGGAAATATTTGCTTTATTTTTAATTTTACAAATTGCAAACCAATTTGCAATTGCTGTTCATAATGCAATACAAAAATTTCTTGTATTTCTTAACACTTTTAGAAAACTGTTGTGGGATAAAATAAGTGAAGGCATCACATACAAATTCATAATTTCGTATATTTTTCGTAAAAATGAAAGGAGGAGGTTTTCCCTTGATCATCGATACATTGTAATCACTTATTAAGCGTGTTACTCGTTTGGAATTGAATATAGTAATATTTAAAATAATATATAAGTTTTCGGGATGTACCTAAATAATTACAATTGTTATACAATATCATTATTTTTTGCTAAATTAATTTCTTATTAATCGTTTATCTATATTATTACAGCAGTAATAATAATATTTACATATATAATATATAATAAACGATTACGCGTGTGCGTGTGTGGTTGTTATGTACAAGATATATACAATAAACAGTAATTATTGTAATTCGCCAGGGTACTAACTGTTTTTTTTAAAATGCCCAATTAAAACTTGCGCACTTCGTACAAACTTCGTATCAATAATGCATCAACTTTTTTCTCAATACGCTGCTCTCGACTCGATCGTTCATTTTAGAGATCGTCAAATTACAAATTCAACAAGCCTTTCTTTAGGAACAACTTTCGCAAACAATTGTTTTAGATGTCTCTCTTTAAATTTGTGCACTTCAAAAAATGTCTAGCTCTCCCTTCCAAAATTTCCATTTTGTTAAAAGTTTTATACATGTTTCTATTAAAATTTGTGTGCGTACAATTTTCTTGAATTTTCTGAAGAATACAAATTTCAAAGGTTTTTAAAACTTGAAATTCATTTTTTCTTGCGTGCGATTAATCTAGAGAAGGATTGTCGAACACCTTGTACCTCGCAAGAATTCAAATTCTTTCGGCTTCAATCCATTTTTATTGTGTAAAAATCTATTCGTTGCTGATATTGATTATTAATCGTGCCTCTGATTGTCTGCAAGTCACGATAGTTGCTCAATTCGTCATTTACTTTTGCCAACGCGTTTCTTGAAATTTGAAATCGATGCGGAAAGTGGAACAGAAAACAATTCCTGTGAAATTTCACAATCGTGAAGATTTTTGTTGTACAGTATCAATTTATGTAGCTCGATCGAGTCTCGACTTTGATTTCAATATGGCTCGAAGAAACTGGCAAAACGAGACCAATTGTCTTCAACGTTATAACCATTTTTTTCAATTTTCCAAAATGACTAGAACATAAACCAAACCACGAAAAATCATGCTTCATCGAGTCAGACATTATGAAACGATAGAATAGATCGTGCGAATTATTTAACTCAGTCGATTTCGCCTTTCCGATCAGTAAAATCTTTCATGGTATTTTATTTCTTTTTGTAAAATTGTGGACCAATTTGAAAAGGTTTACCAATTTTCTAGATGTGAAAGTGGAAAAATTTTAATTTAAAAATGAAGAAAGACTTTAGAGACGAGTGAACGAAGTAAGTCCGCCTTTTTTCAATAACAACAATATAGTATATATTATTAGTAATAATTTCGCTTTTAATCACTAATTTAATTAACAGTGAATGCTATAAAGGCACTATGTCTCACAGACGTGATCCCTAGGAAAACTAGCTGTCGTCATTCTTAGCGGTCGATCGTTTCATCCATCCAGAATAATTTAAATCATTGACAAGCGTAATATAAATAGGTTTTCTACAAGAAAAAATGTGATGCATTTGTTTAGAATAGTTCTAAACTTTTGTAATATACAAAAATTTTATAAGAAACTACCAAAAGTATACATTTTGTACAATAAAGTAGTAGTAATTACAAACTTTACAACAGAATAAAATACGCGAAAAGGCAAATTGTAAAGAAAACATTTTGTTCAAACTAACGTTTTAATTAAATAAAGTATTTTTTTTACTGATTGATTATTTTTTATACAAAAATTTAAAAACTGTAAACGTTTTGTAATTTTATTTTTTTAAATAATGGAGAAATTGTGAAAATTGTAGTTTTTTCTACAAGCTTGTAATTAAATGTAAATTTTTAATTTGTAGCTGGTTTTCTGTGTATTTTTGTACTTTTTTGACGGGCACCAGTACAAAATTTCACGAGTAATTACAAATTTCTACAAAAAATTATAATCTTCGTATTTAGTGCTTTGTTGTATTTAATTGTAAAAATACATTTACTGAAAGAACATTACGCCTGTCTATGAATTAAGGGCAACCCATAAGACACGGGGAGGTAAAACGGCGATAGCAAACGTTTTGAATCATTAATATTAGTGTTATTACTATATAATTATTATTAATAATGGCACGTCACGTTGCTTGGGGCACGGAATACGCCGAAATTGCAAGCCTGACTCGCAAGAGAAAATGAGAAATTAGCCGAGAAATAAAAAAAAAATAAATAAAAAAAATAAAATAGTCTTCTCAGAAACGAATGCGACGCAAGATGGCATTTTCGGATGTACCGGACCTCCCCTTCGATTTCATTTAAATAAGATACTCAATTTGACTATTTGGAGATACAAAAAATCGTCAATCGTCAATCGTAAAGCGACAAGGCACTGATCGCTTACAGGTAATAACGAAGAATAGAAGAAAAAGACGGATTTCATCATTTTTAGTTTGCTCTTATATATTCACAATATTCCATTAATCGTTTTCAACACCGGCCTTTTACAACAGTCTATCGTTTATAAAATTTGTAATAATTACAGTACTTCTTTACAAACTTCTATACTGAATTCGCCTTCACTCTATCGTACAGAATATAAATAATATTATCTACAAAACGCTGCGGCTTAGAAAATTTATAAATAAAAACGCGTGGAAAAATAATTGTAATAACAATGAGCGCTGCTCCCACTTTTTTTTGGACTCTTGATCTAATGAATGAACTTTATAGAAATTTCAAGTAAACAAATTAAGTTTCAAATCAATCAAATTACTTTTTCTTATTCAAATACATAAGAAAGAAAGATCAGAGTTTTTCATTTTTTCTTAAAAAAAAGTACTTTCTAATTTTGTACGAAGTACAGATCATTTCAAGTCCTGATATTTACCAGAAAATAAAATTTATTTATACTACAAACTCAAAGAATGGACTCTCAAGATTGGCGACAAATTCAATATTTAAGATTTTAAATCAACAAATATAAATAAATAAATAATTACAAGTATTGTTGTTTCTAGTTCGAAGATCTTAAATTTTGTCAGTCTACTGGTCATTAATTTTGGCCAACGTTTTTTCATCTGTCGCCAATCGCCAAGAATATATCCTCTTTGATAAATATTCCAGATTCTGGTTGAAATAATAAATAGGAAAAATGATCTCTCACGGTCAACAGAAACCATTCCTTTCACTAGTGGTTATCGTTATTACAATTATTTCCAATGATGATCTAAAAGTCAATCTTACGTAGATACATTTATCTACCTATGCGCATTACAGAAATTTTTGCGCGACATATACACATCACCACATGTCGTTCGCGATTTTTTTTTTTAATCCGTAATCCATATTCGGTAAATCGCATAACATTGAGTAACGTCCGCTTTTACGACTATAAAAGCGGTTGTACAAAAATAACTAACGTTTCAAAAACTACGGGTCGATCAGTCGATTGAGTGTTTGCGCCATCAGGCGCGCATTATATTTACGTGTGCATGTTTTTGTGTGTGAGATTTTGACAATGTTCATCAATGGATGATTTTTCCTAATGTATGAATGAAAACGTATATATGTGACAAAAGCGCGTTACGATAATCTATTCATTCGTCCGAAACGCTCTTTTTTGGAGGCTGTGTGTATGTATGTATGTATGTGTGCATGTATGTATGTGTATGTGCACACGTGCAGAGAAAAGTTAACTTTTCTCCTTTGAATGGCCGTTAGGTGCTTCCTAATGTGGGGAATAAAAACACGTGTCCGACGACGAAGGCGCTTTAGTTTAAATTTAGAAATTTTATTGAGTTTATTGCACCAAGAAGGAAGCAGGAAGGCACGTTTTATGTACATTTGTCACCGAAACAAATTTTGAAACGGTTTTAAATTCGTCTCCCGACGAAGCCGCAATCTCGAGTCACCGAGAACCTGATTTAGCACGACATGCTCTTTTGTTCTCGGCATTGTTCTGTTTTCAGAGAATTCTGCTTTTTCAGAAGACTCTGCACTTTGTTCTAAAACACATATCACGTTGCTTTAGCAAATCAGTTAATTGGTATAGATCTCATGCTAAAACAGGTTGCGGAGACTTACAATTAAATAACAAGTCTATCAGGCTAAGTCCCTGGAAGTAGACTGGAAAAGATTTTCATGCATTTTCTAGATCGTAATTAGAAATGACTATCACTCAGATCTTCATTTTTGCGAAGATATCAACTTCAGGGTACATAACTTCATCAAATGGCGTAGATAGATTAGTGAAAGATTTAAATGACTCTATTAGAAATTTGTAATATTTATTAACGCTTTACATTTACAATCTGTAAATATGTACCACTTTGTCATTTTGAAGGCTTCCAATTTTTATTGTAATGTTTGAACGTCTTCAATTTTTAAATTCTTCACGTTTAAACATTTTTCATTAGAGCATTAAACATTTGTGATACATTAACTCAAAAATAATATAAATTTACAAAAAATTAATGTTTTAATTTAAACTTCTACCATTTGTCTTGTCGGAAATGTACTTTCACAACAAAATACAATAAATTACACTTTTCTTACTGTTGTACTTTACTGTCAATTTTTGTACTATTATATTGTGAAAATAAATTTTAAGTACGGAAATCTACATATATAAGATTTTCTACAAATTTTGGCTATCTTATACCAAATTTTAGAATAAATGGTAGATTTTAGTAGAATAATCAGGATATTTCAGTGTTGAAAATTTCTAAATTAGCACTTTTCCAGTTCAAGAAAAATGTATTTAGAAATCTCAGCTTTAAGATTGTTCAGTTCTGAAAGCTTCAAATTTATAATTGTTGAATTTAAAAAATTTAAATAAGATGGAACTTTTCCACGTGCTTAATTTGCAACGCCTTGAAAATGAAGTTATTCAATCTTGAACATTTATTTTCGAAATGTTTCAATGTTAAAGCTTCTCAGCTATTCATTTTGAGATTGAAAGTGTTGCTGTTTCTAATACAAATCATACACGAATTACTTGGTCTACACTCTAGACCACAATTCAAACTTATGTACCCCTCACATCAATTTTTCTACATTCAATTCTCATTTGAACTGCAAAATACTCTTCATATAATTCTCAGGAGTTCTGGGAGCGATTATCAGCATTCAACGAAGAGTTCTCTTCCTCGGAAAACTTTTCCGGACAAACCGGTTGGGAGGAAATATCAGTTCTTCGTCTGTCGACGTGCTCCGGTCTGAAGAGAGGCGAAGCTTTCTCTGGTCCGCCCGTGATCGATGAGGATCGCAAAATAATTGCGCTTTGGTAGTGAGCAGCGATCTCGAGTCCGGAAGACCAACCTGAGCCCTCTTTGTCGTCTGGGCTTAGACGGAAATGTGTTTGATGACCTGCAGAAATCTGCGGGTTGCAGACAGGATCACCTACAAGGTGCAAGGAGGACTTCGAGCCAACATGGACAGGAGGTGACCTCCTGCCTTGAGTACTTGGGACCCCAGCCCTTAGCGAAGCTGATGCGGACGGAGTTGACGTCTACTGGACCCGAGACGAAGCTCGGATTTGTCGACGTGGTGCTGGACGATGACGTCATCAGGGTTGATGACGAGAAAGGTCGCGGCAAATTCTTGGTGCGGTCGAAGATGTTTAGGCAAAAACCTGATGGAACTCGGTAGACCAGCAGCGTTCTGGACTCCGGATCGTCTAAGGTCGGCGAGTTTACAAAGATTGGACTTTCCGACCTGTTGTACGCCCACACGCCGTCCGATTCCTGACTGAGCATCAGACCTGAAAAATAAATTATGAATCAGCAGGAGTTTTTAAATGTTATCACATCAGAGTTTAGGATAATAATTTTAAAAAGTAGTCACGTGTCAATGAAAACTGTCCAAATTTTGCAAGCTTTACATTAGAACGATCAGATTTTACATTCAAATTCATTCTTTCAATTCATTTTGAAACGCGAAGCTATAGAGGTTTGAAGGAGTTGTTCGATTCTTAATCCTTGTAGCAATTCTTTGTTTTGCATCGCATGAGAAATCCTAATTTGCAAGATTACCAGATTTCGGAAGCGGAACCACTTTAAGGAATCTTTGGGAACTGTTTTTCGTATTGTTCTGAAGAAAAGGAAAAGGGTGAGACAATGAGACACCCACCGAGTCCAATTTTGCTGCGGGTCCTTTGAACCGCAGGCGGTGCTGGATGATTTTCGGCGAGGGTCGCCAAGCAGAGACCATCTCCATCGTGCAGGGAATCAAAGACATTTACAGTCTCTGGCTCCACGGGATAAAGGCGACCGACACGGCCACCTAATTCCCAGTAAGCCAGCGTACACCATTCCTTCTCTCCTGACTCTCCTGAAACACAAATATAAAACAAAAAATTAGATATAAGTTGCTTACAAAACCAAATAATTGTAAGCATTTTCAGCCAACATAATCTTTCTGCAGGCGCATATTGTATCCATTTCATCGACTAATTTAGAAAAAGCACATTCTGAAAATAAAGGAGGCTTTTCTAACAAAATTCGGGAAAATTTAAAGACACATTTCTCAGTGCAAGTTGTACACAACTTGTCGCATCCATTTCTTGGCAAAGTCGTAAAGTCTGATATTTTGGACGCGAGAGTCATCATCCTTTACGGTTGTCTCTTAAACTTTTGAATTTGACAATGTGTGTCTCGAGGCGTCGACACACACTCTCAAGTTTTTAACGACTGCAACTACTAACATTTCAAATCGTGTGGGACTTTGCTCTTCTGTCCTGCAATTTTCCACATGAAACCCCCGAGGCTTTATCGAGCAGAGAAATTTCGACCAATTGCTGAAAATTATGATTGTACGACAAGACATGCAATTTCTTTCCTCTGGCAAAATGGTTTTATTAATATTTAAGGAAATGCAGGATGGGCACTAGCATTTAAGAAAAATATTCCAAAACATTTCCCGATTTGAAAACATTTTTTCTTAGTCAGTGAAATGAAAAAATTGGAAGCTTTCGAAGCTGATGCTTTTTATTATTATACCAAGTTAAACTCATACAATGTGAAACTCTTCCAAAAAGGCATTTATAAAATGAAAATAAAAATATTTACAAATCTGCAATTTTAAATTTCAGCGTTCAATGATGTATAGTAAAGAATTATTTTAAATATATGTTATTTAAAATTCATAATTGCCAAAACTTTTCCAAAGTCAAACATTCAATTGTAATTAAAAATTTAGATCTTACCAAATGAAATAATTGAAATTGTAGCGTTTAAAATTGAAAATTCAGCACTCAAGTTTGAACCATTCCCAATAATTTACAAAATCGTTCAACCTATGAGGCTTGCAAATTAAAATAGTTAAATTGTGAACTAATTGAATTTCAAATTGAAAAATTATGAACGTTTAAATATATTAATTTCATAAAATAATAAAAAATGTTATTTTAAATAATACAAATTGAACATTTCAAAATCAACCTTTGAAGTTCTTTAAAATTATGCAAAATATATTTGGTGTTTATTCATCAGTGATATCTGAGATTCCATCAATACAAGATATTGAAACCAATTATTTTTTACTGATTGTAACTGCTCGATATAGTAAATCTCGCATATCAATTATCGGCGAACTTACTCCTGACCCCAAAGGAACAAAAATCTTGCAGAATTAAAAACAGTGGGTTACTTTAACGTCAGTAATATATTAAAACATTTACTATTTTTTTTTTTTTTAATAAACAAATCAAACAATAAAATGACAAACAATATTTTTCAGATTATATTTAGAGCTTTATCTTGAGCGTTTTTATGTAGAAACGTCTTTATGTTTGCGATTGTTTGATATATAACACTCTCGGGTTAATAGTTCAGTCAATCTGAAGCATATCTTTGTCCCATGGTATGCGATGTCCATAATTGATTTACTTGCGACACTTGGCTATATCGTGGAACGAATAGATAAGATACTCATTTATTTTCAATCGATGTTGATAATCGATTCGATGGCTACTGGTTATCGGTAAACACTTAGCTACCTGGCCGATAGTTCAGCAATCAACGATATACTTTTCTTATCGGAACCTGCACCCGATTTTACGAGTATATTAACATTTTAGTATTGCACATTTTGTGAGTGTTGATAGCACAAATTACAACAAGAAAAAAAAGTTATAACATGCTAGCTGACCAGTTAATTTAAATTGTGTTATAATGGTTTAAATAATTCAGGGTTGATACACGAGCAGAAAAAAAATTTAATGTACATTTTGGGAACCCAAAATTCGACAGATTCAAAAAGAAGCGCTGCAAATTGTTTAACACAAATTTCAAAAGCTTTAAATTTAAAATTAATTAATATCGAACATTTGAAACTTTAACTTACTATTTCAATTTGAAATTGTATAAATTTAATGTTCTTCAATTTAAAAGCTTTAAATTTCAAGTTATTCAATATTGTGGAATTCTCAATAAATATTAAACACCGACTTTTTCAATATTGAAGGCTTCGAACTTAAAATTGCTTCAGGGTGGCGATTCATGGGACGACTTCAAATTCCAGGTCATTTCCAAGTTTTTCCAGGTCAAATCAGTGATCAACTGTGCGAGGAACTATCACGTCTACTGTTGGAAAAAACTTCAACCAATTTATTTGAAGTTTTTTTCAACGACCGTAATTAAGTGAATTTGCAACCAAAATCATTGAATTTTAAAGCAAATAGTTGATTTTTCAGCCACAGTAAATGATAAGTGATTTAATTTTCAAGAAATTTTTAACAGTGTCCTTCGACTTTAGAAGATTCTTTATTCAATTCATCATACCCCACTCGATAAAATATCAAAATGACATATTCTAACTTTAAATCACAGATGTCTTGCAATATTATATTATTATATTATATTAACTTTTAACTAGAATTTCCAAACACATCTGATGTTAACTAATTAGATATAGCACGAATAAAATAACAGAAATCTTTTCAAAAAGTCCAGGTTGATCTGCGATTTAAAATATTCTAGGTAATTTCAGGGGTTTCCCAGGTTTCCAGGTCAAATTGCCAACCAGTTGCTTTCAAAAAGACTCTCAATTTGAAATTGTAAAATATTTTCAATTCAAAGGAATCATTTGATTTGATCGGGTTTTCATTTGGAATGTTTCATTTGAATATCTTGGTTCAGAATCAACCAAAAATAATCTACAATATTATATAAAGCTGTCAATTCGTTTTCTACTTCAAAAGCTCCAAATTTCAAATTAATTAATATTAAATTATTCCAACTTAAAATTATGCATCTTAAGGCTTTTAATTAGAAATAAATTGGCATTGGTAAAACTTGAGGATTAAAAGTTTCAATTTCAAAAATTTGAATATTTAATTTTTCAATATTGAAGACTACTAACTTAAAACTGCGCATGTATGAAGACTTTTAATTTTAATTTCAAACATTAAGGTTTTCCATGTATAATCAAAATTTATTTAATTCTCATTGATTGCATTTTATTTATAAATTAGAATAAAATTTTGAGATATATTAAATCAATTCTGTATACATTTATATCTAAATTGTGAAAGAATTTCATTTAAAAATGCTATAAATTCAAACCCGTTTTTGAAAACGAGTAAGTGACTTTAAAAAAAAGCGACCAAAAGTGAAAAAGTAACTTACAGACAGGCTTGAAATAAGCATTCAAAATTTGAACATTTTCAAATGTGAAAATAAATGATTTTCCAATTAGCCTTTAAAAATGAACATTTAAGTGATGAAAGCTGTACAATTTTTCATTAGAATCGTACGAGTAACTGTTTACTAAAAAAAAATATTCTTTTCGTGACAAAGAGAACATGCTTTAATCTCGCTAACTCTTTTCGCGTGGGAGTTCAATAAGAACTTTTCTGATTATAAATCTGAATTGGAAAATTGGTGTGAAAAATTCTGGGTCCCTTCCTTTTTAAAGTCTGTGTTCTGCTTCTTGGTTGGCGATTCGCGTGCGTTCTCATTTCTCCTCTTGGCAGTTCACACTGGCCAAGCGCTTCTGAGAAAGAGGTTCGAAAAAGTGGTCCACTCTTCTATCAATTCATTTCCCACCTCTTATTTTCATCTTCGTGGAATTGGCCAGCTTGGAAGATGCGGTACATGAGAAAAAGAGAGGGAATTAAAAGTGCAACTCCGTCCTCCGCCTGAGACGATAATTTAGCTGCATTAACCACCGCGTGGTTGTAAGGGCAATTTATGAAATTTGTACCTACGACGACGAGGACGTGGAAATAAGTAAAGCTGAGAGACTCAGGCATCGAGTGAGTACTCTAGTTATACAGGAGTAGAGAAAAGATTGTAATTTTCGCGACGAGATAAACATTTACGCCTATTAACTTTTTACGCGGCAGGATGAAAACGATGAGATAATTGCCTGCGGGGTATAAGTCACGTTTCTAAAGTGAGCCGTGTGGGCCGAGGGCCAGACGACCGCAAATCGAATCAAGTACTTCTTCGTACACAACGAGGCAGCAGACAAATCGATTTTTCAAAATAAATGGGAAAAACATTTCCGGGAGAGAGCTAAAGATATCTGAATTTCGCGAATGTTATCAAACTGGAAATTACGATCAAATAGGATGAGCAGTACTGAATCAGTGAAACATGAAATTCGCTTCCCTTCCTTCCGCTCAAGATCCGCGCATGTCGTTGCTCTTGGGTCGGTAACCCGTACGCAAACTCTTGCTTCCGCGCGATCCTTGAACTGCTATGCGGAATTGTTCACAATTCCGGTAACTCGTAGCGACGACGGCGACGCTCTCGAGCTAGTATTTCGTCGCCAGTGGGGTCACAAAGTCGCGAGCTGACCCTCGTCTTTTTAAGGTTATACCGGTCTCGCGCCGGTGGACACATGAAAGCCGACGATCAGACACAGACTCGGATAAGAGGCAACGATGCGTTGTGTGCGGTGTCGCGGGGTAAAGCTGTTTCCATAAGATAAAAATAGATATTACGAGTTTACCGCGGCGCCAAGATTGCGGGGTATCGCGACGATTACGTCATTGGTTGTAGCGCGAGCGGCTGGAGCAAGGACGCTTGTCGCGTCGTCTTTGGCGCCTTCTTCGTCCTCCGTCGTCTATGTCGTTTTCATACCTCCAAACGAACGTGCAATCGTCGCTTAACTACTTATTTACGAGGAACGACAATTCGACGTCGCGACAGTGTCGAGATCGTTGTCGCATAATTATTCTTATTGTTATTATTGTCGTCGGCACGAGCCCACGTAGATACTGCGAGCGAAAGTAAACACATTGATCGATCGATCGATCGATCGAGTGGATCGAGCTTATGAAATATCCACATATCTGAGCACAGGAGCCCATTCCACGTTCAACTGTTCTCAAGTTGGCGGTGGGGTTCTTTTTTCCACCATTTCTAATCGCTGTCATTAAAATCTCTTTCATTTGAATTTATAAGTTCGGAACTTGAGAAAGCAACGAGTTAATTCCCATGACATTTTGAAGTAGAATCTTAGGCTTGCTTCGTAAGAAGGTTGGACGAAGGTCCAGTACAGTCAGAGCCGGGAATTCAGGCGCGCCGCGCGATTTTCCTAGGCTACTATAGAGATCATAGATATAGTACAAAATACTGTACTGTACTGTTTTACTAAGAAGGTTATGAAATTGACGGAAAAAATTTCTCGGAATATTTCGAAATCAATTTTAAAATTGTCTTGCCGAGGAAAGTGTAAAAGTGGCGAGCAAAAAAAAAATATTCGGTTAATGACACCAATACTGAGCCACCCTTCATGTCGGTAGGCCTCTGCTTTTAATTCACGCCTGAGAATAGTGAATAAGAAAATATGTAAATATTAAACTTGTCTTTTACATAAAGTTTATCCACAACAAAAAAATGTTGGTTATATATTCAAACTGATGATTTTAGAAGTTTAATTTCCAATATTTAATTATTTCCGCACCCCTAAAATTAAATTTTGGAAAGCTCAACATGACCGTTTGGTCGATTTCAAAATAATTTTTTTTTTTAATTTGACCATTTCAGATTAAAATGACTAAATTTGCAGGATTTCAAAAAAATCTGAAATAAATAATGTCTAATATTGAATTTGTACAAAATAAAAAATGTTTAAAATTGAAGAATTTCAAAATAAATCTTCTTGGTCAATATTTTTTGTAACGCTTTAATTAAGTTTACCGAATTTTTATCTTGTTTTATTTTTTATATCTTTTGTATCTAGACATGTGATAATAAATAGCAATTTTTCGAGTTGATTGTACTCGCTACTGTATTGCCTGATAGTTGATATATTGTTCGAGTACACACAATACAAGAATGTATATTAGTACACCTATGTCTCACTTACGGCTCGACCGTGCCAAGGTTGAGAACCTTATCTAAGCTCAGGGTGTTTGACCCTACTAGGAAAACACATTCACACTCCGCATTCATTCTCCTCTTTTCACACTTTTCTCCTCAATTAAAATTCATATCTTATTGTTTTTTCATTATTCTGCAAAAAAATCGATCTTATCTTCATTTTTTTTAAATTTTCAATAATATCATGATTCTTATTGGACTTTCAATTGTTGCTTAATTTTTTTTCGTGTGTAATGTGCATCTGCTATTAACAGGAAATTTAGGGCTTATCAAATACTAGTATAGTAAAGTCATGCCTGGCGCTTTTATTGGTTTACTGATGTTTAATTAAGGCATTTTTGAGTGTAGAACGATAAAGGGTTCATATTTGGAAGTTGGAAGTTGTGTTGATTATATAAGCAACTTTAATTATAAAATATATAGCCTTATCTGATTATTATTATGATCTCTATCGTAAGAGTGACATCGCTATAACAACTGGCGCTTCGAGTTGTAATTTAAGCGGCGATAAAAGCAAGGCTCTCAACGTCACTTGCTGATTCTTGGGTACTGCAATCCAATACCAGAATTAAATGTTTTCATTTTTTTACACTTCCTTCGTATACAAGAAACGCGATACTTACTGCATGATGCATTATATATCGGTAATATCATTTTAAACAAATAAACAACTTAGAGATTAAAAAATAATTACTATAAAGGAAAATATGCATATATCTTTAAAATGCAATAAAGGACTGTTAAATTGAAACTACATAAACACTTATTTTGTCTTTTTTTGGCATCGGTCCAGACACTCGTATAGCAATCATTTATCATGGGCCACTGAACCTCGCGCCGATTCAATTAATTTTATCATAGATTGTTTCTTTTAAGTCACAAAGTAAAGAAACAGCAGAAATGGTCTCCTTTATCTTAACTCTCAACTCTTAATTTATCAAATCGAGCTT
>CAKNWW010202296.1:0-12339 GCA_932074435.1 Andricus kollari
GGAGGACCTGAAACTCCTTGCTTCCCCGAAAGAGTATCTTAACATCCTTGTGGAGGCGGTGAATAGGTACTCTTAAGCGATTGGCATGAGCTTTGGACTGGACAAGTGTGCCTGCGTCCACATATACCAAGGGCGACTAGAAACTACACCATCGAGTGACGATCGGGATGTTCAACTCATAGGCGGAAATACCATTCAACATCTTGGTAATAGAGAAACATATACATATCTTGGAATACCGCAAGCGGAAAACCAAGATGTGCACGTGTTAAAAACGGCCCTTGTAAAAAGGTATCGCCAAATTCTCAGAAAAATGTGGGCTTCCGAATGATCTGGAAAGAATAAGATCCAGGCGAGCAATATGCTGGCCGCTCCTATATCATCCTAGATCTTCCGTACCTCGAATATACCTACCTCAAGATAAAGGGGGTAGAGGCTTGCTAAGCTTGGAGTGCAGATTCTCTTATGCGACTCGTACATGAACATGAAGCCGTCAATGTTGCGGCGTTTCTATACCGTGCCGCAGATAGGGTCGCAGAGGAGCTTGACCTCCCATTTGATTCCAGCGACACTACACATGGCCTAGCATCACTAACACCTTGCTCAAAAGTCGTGTACAGGAAGCAGAACATACGCTTCTACCAAGAGAACATGTTAACAAGCCCCTTCATGGTAAATTCTACGGCATCATACGTAGAGAAGAGCCCTCAATGGGTCTGTCCAACATATTTCTCAACTTTGCTGAATTGAGATCGGAGACTGAGAGATTTCTTTTTGCCTGTTAAGACGGCGTTATAGACACCTTAGTTTACCGCGAGCGCATAATGAATATACCTGTAGGCGATACTAACTGCCGAGCGTGTAAGCAAGAGCCAGAAACACTTGGGCATGTTCTCAGTCGATGTTCAAAGTATGAACGTTAAGGGTACATCGAGAGGCACAATGCGGCTCTAAAAGTGGTATATTACCATCTTAGGCACTTCTACGGTGTTGATCTATTGCCCGTCTTGCCATACGCACAGGGCTAACTCGAGTCCGTTGTGGAGAATGTTCAGTGTAAGATCTACTGGAATTTATCATTCTCCACCACTCAACGTATCAGTGCTAGGAACCCTGATATTGCCCTCCAAGATCTGAAGACCAAGACCATTTACGTAATTGAATTCTCGGCACCAGCTTATGGTAATATCACGGCAAAGGAGGAAGAAAAACGGGCGAAACATCAAGCACTTCTTTTCCAGCTGAGCAGGCTGTACCAAGGCTAAAAAAGCCATCTTGTAGATCTCATAATCGGCTGTCTTGGAGGTATGAAATCTTCATTTCTTAGCCAACTCTACAAGACTCCGGCTTGCCAGCGTCAGGCTCATTCCATTGCAAACCGGATGCAAAAGGCTGTTCTTCTGGGATCACTTCATCTGGTCCGTCAACACTATTCCTCATAACATTCTACAAAGATTGGTAGCTCTAAAAAAGTATCCGGAGGTGAAACCATCATCTCCAACTGTCCCGTCTGCCGCGTAAGGTCATCCGTGGCTAGAGACCTGCCTCCAAGGAACAGTGTTGAACGTCGTTCTCTCGCGTAAATTTCCCGCTCTTGCTTACCTTCTAGGACAGATGGAGTAGAAGTGGATGACGTAAACGTTCCAGTTGCGTCGAAATTGGTTGCTTTAAGGAACCATGATCGTAGCTTCCGGAGCCTACAACTTCTCTCAAATATTAATGTTCTCGCGTTGTCGTCGCGGTAGGGCTTGAGCTTTCCTCTTATGAATTTGACGGCTATGCTGGCTGTAGCATTTCTACTAACAGGGTTTCCCATGCCAGACAGGCATAGAACGAAAAGGAAAGTGACTAAGAGGAACACCAAAACCCATCAACTTCAATGGAGAGTCTTTTGAAAATTTTGAAACGCTTGTCGCTTCCCCATGATCGTCGGGGCGCCCCTGGAGCTACTGCTGGGGGCCACAGCATGCGGAACGATGGTGATGGTGAGCTGCGAGATGGTCAGGCAGATCTCACCAATCAAACAGCTGGCCAGCAAAAACATCTGCGACATACGGTAAGCAATAAAACATCAACTGTGCCTGCTGAGGATGCTTTGGCTAGCGTTGCCTATTTACAGCCAACCACCTCAACACAAATACCGTGGGAGAGCATCAAGTGGAATACCACAATTAATGAGGAGTTGGTGCGTCTCTATTATGAGAGTGCGAAGTTTGAGAGCCCACACGAAAAAGGATACAATTATAGAACCAAATTTGCTGCAAAGTATCCTCAAATAGAGAAAGTCACAATAAGAGATCTTATCGCTAAGGTACAGGACATCAGGACTAATCTACACATCTCAGAATATCGAGCAATGGAGATTAAATAACAGGTTGATTTGGCATGGAAAAAGGACGGCAATAAACATCAGTTAGAGGAAGCCGCGCAACACGAACCAGCAGCGGGAATATATGTTCTTCCTCGAAATGGTGATGATCCAGCACCACAACATCCTCCAGAGGTAGATGGCCTAATACAATCAGAGCCAGAAGCAGAGGTTCAACAACCAAGAAGGCGTTTGAAATTGAGGTACCATATGAACAGAGACGTAATGTGCTTTTATTTTTTGGCAATAAAAAGTGGGCAAAGTGTAAGAAGAGAACATCATAGACTCTTCTTACTTAAGAGGTTAGGGTCAGTCGCAAGACCAAAAAAAACGATTTTTTAAAGAATTTGGTTTAAAAATAGGTTTTATTACCTATTGACAAATGTTCTATAGTTCAAATAATAGACATTACAAGAAGTTACAGTAATTTTTAAGATAAAAATATCGATAAACAAGCAAGTTATAGTTAATCTGCCAGAGGTTCAATAAAAAAAATGTGTTTTGCGGTGCGCATCGTAACTAATGACTGGATCATCTGAAACGAAAAAATGCAAGGGGATTAGTTCAAAAATGATATTCCCTTGTACTTAAACGAAGAATTGAGTCAACATTTTAATTTTCAAGAAAATGACTGATGTGTTAACACAAAATTTTTCAATGAAAATAAAACTTTTTTGTTTAAACATCCGTAATTTTCTTGAAAATTAAAATTTTGACTTAAGTCTTCGTTCAAGTACAAGGGAATATCGTATTTTAACTAATCCTGTTGTATTTTTTTGTTTCAGATGATCCAGTCATGAGTTACGATGCGCACCGCAAAACACATTTTTTTTATTGGCCCTCTGGCAGATTAACTATAACTTGCTTTTTTATCGATATTTTTATCTTAATAAAATACTGTAACTTCTTGTAATGTGTATTCGAACTGTAGAACACTTGTTTATAAGTAATGAAACCTGTTTTCGAAAAAAATTCTTTTAAAAATCGTTTTTTTTTGTCTGGCGACTGACCCTAACCCAGCATTAGTCACCAGAATAAAACAGCAGAATCTAGCAGATCAAACACGCTCAATATCTGTAAACAGATTGCTTTCGGCTGTTGAAATAGCTGCCATCGAAATCGAAGTGGAACAGCAGCTTCCTATTGATGAACTTCCCTTGGACGATTTAGACAACAAAGAACTTATTGAAGCTGAAGGCATAGGTGCTAGGGATAATGAACATCAAGTACCGGATCCACTAGAACTACATCCGGACATTAATAACGATGATCTGAACAGCGAAATCCCAGGAAATCTACAGCACCTTGAAAGTAATTTTGGTCTTGCTTTACTAGAGTTCAGACCTGTAGAACCAACACAAAGGCATTATCTGCCCAAGATGAACATCACAAATGATTTGCGTACACTAATAGAACACCTGAACAGCAAGGTCTTACCTATACATTTGAACGCAATACAAACTGCGTTAGAGGTGCAAACTCTTGTATACTGTGCAGCTGTGGCAACCGTTAGAACGTTGGGCCGCACAACTAGGCCTACAAATGCAGTCTTTGCTCCAGGAAGGGAGCGAGATCCACTATGGAAGATCAGGTTGGATATGGATGTCAGCATAGTAAGGTGCAAATTGGGTCGACTTACTCAACATAAAAAAGGAAATAGAACCAGAAAGCTAATACACCTAATTACTCAAATCATCCACCCTCGTTACATCGAAACATTAGCACCAGCAATATTGGATGAGATTATAGACGCCCAACGGCAGAGACTTGATGTTCTTACTGCTAGACTGCGTCGGTACAAGAAAAGTAGTGCAAGAAGGCAACAAAAGCGAACATTTCAGGCAGATGAAAGAAGGTTCTACCGTGAACTGAGTGTAAAAAAAACAACCAGCAAGACACCAACGTGCCTCAATTGGAAGACATGACTAACTATTGAACAGAAGCAATTTAAACTCTGCGTGGTTCCAACTAGAGGAGTTAATAGCTAGCAATAATCCTGAAATGGAGCTGACTAACATCACAGCTTTAGATGTTTCAACGGTTTTGAAAAGAACAAACAACTGGAAAGCTCCGGGTCCGGACATAGTGCACAACTTCTGGTACAAGTACCTGACTTGTATGCATCCTGCGTTGGCACGGTGTTTTCAGGAGATCAACGAACAACCAGATCTGGTTCCAGGCTTTGTGCTCCAGGGTACTACGTATATGTTGCCTAAAAAACCAGATGCTCAAAATTCATCTGATTTTCTACCGATAGCCTGTCTTCTAACAATATATAAATCTCTTCTAGCTATCATAGCAGATAAGGTATATCCTCACTGCGTCGAAAATGACATCCTTACAGAAGAACAAAAAGGATGTTGTAGAAAATCGCGAGGCAGTAAAGACCTAGTCACCATAGACCCTGTTGCCATGACGCAAGCTCGTAAACATCAAAGAAACTTGCATATGGCATACATTGACTACAGGCAAGCGTTTTCTTCCGTAACACATGACTATTTGCTTGAAGTCTTAAAAATATACAAAATTTGACTACGCATCATTGACCTCCTAAGTCGTGCGATGATGCTTTGCGGTACAAGAATCAAGTATTTTGATCATGGACAATCAAGAATAACTAGATCAATACGCATTAGGACGGGTATATTCCAAGGAGACTCCTTCAGTACTATTTAGTTCTATTTAGCGTTGAACCCACTGAGCAGAACACTAAATAGCATATCTCATGGGTTCCAAGTACATGATAACGAGGATGGTCATCGTGTGACCCATCTTCTATACATGGATGACTTGAAGGTATACGCTAGTTCGGACCAGAATCTGCAGCAAGTGATCGATGTCACAAAGCAGTTTTCCAATGATATCCACATGGAGTTCGGACCAGATAAATGCAGAACAGTGCATTTAAACAGAGGTGAACTAGGGACCGCAGAGCTAGAGAACGATTTCGAGAATGACATCGAGCCAATGGCTAAAGGGAGATTCATATAAATACCTGGGTATTCTCGAATCTAAGGGTATTCAGCATACAATCCTTAAGAAAAACCTAACGACTGCCTTCATTACAAGACTCAGATTGGTTCTGAAGAGTTCTCTTAACCACACTAATTCGGCGGTTGAAAGGGTAGTTCTACCCCGACATAGAGGCGATAGGGGCATTGTAGATATCAGGAAACTGTATGAGTCACAAGTTATACTGTTGCGAGACTATTTTAACAGCAAGCGAGATGTTACGCTCTACATCACCATCTTTAAAGCTGATCTTGAATACACGCCCTTGCATTTGTCCTCAGAGAAGGCCTTGAGTACCAGGGCAGAAACCATAGAGGAATTAGAAACGCAGTGGAGACAGAAAGCCATCCACGGCGAGCGCCCCAAAACGTTAGATCAACATGAAGTGGATAGTGAGGCATCCAATATTTGGCTGAGAAAGGGCGCCCTGTATCCAGAAACGGACGGATTCGTTATTGCGATACAGGACACGGTTGTCAGCACCAGAAATTATCGCAAACACGTGCTACATAAAGACGTGGTTGACCGGTGCCGATTGTGTGGAGATACCAACGAATCCATCGAGCTCATTATTGATGGTTGTCGCGTAATGGCTCAAAGAGAATATATGCACAGGCATAATGATATGGCGGGAATTATATATCAACAGCTTGCCCTAAACTTAGGACTCTTAACAGAATGGATGCCTTTCAATAGATACATTCCAATGCCCGTTTTAGAAAACGAAGATTACATCTTATATTGGGATATTACTAACCAGACGGATCATTACATCCGAGCCAATCGACCGGACATCGTAATGCGAGAAAAGAAAGGTGGAAGAGTCTACATCATCGACATTGCTTGTCTACTTAACCGAAATTTGTAGGCAACCTATACAACCAAGGTCCACAAGTATAGCGAGCTAAGGCATGTAGTAAAGACAATATGGAGGAATGTGAAACATGCATCTATTCATGCTATTGTGATTTCGGCTACAGGCAATGAGCACGCAAAATGCGCTAAACATCTTGAACATGTAGGAGTCAGTAGGGTACTGGCAGCAGCTCAGAAGGCAGTTTTATTAAACACCTGTCGTATTGTAAGAAACTTTCTTGATCATCAGCAAGCAAGCGACTAAAAACCTATAGTGATACATGGTAGCTCTAAGAAAGTATGCAGAGGCGACTGTTGTCACCTCCAACACTCACGGTCGCTGTGTAACTGCAAACTAGACCATGCTCCTAATTTTGTATCTACAAGATCAGCGCAAATGAGTTCATACATCGTATTAAATTAACTAATTACATCATCTTCTCATCAGTCACTTGACCTAGTCCGTGGCTATGATGGAAAACCGGGTTCTTCTTAACCCGAGAACAAGTTTGAAAGAAAAAAAATAAATTACTATTACTCTGCCCGTGTGGAAATCTTGCCATGACGCTAGCTGGACCCAAAATAGAAAAAACTTGGCCCAAGTTGGGGATTTAGACAGGACCAAACCACAAATGAAACGCCTAACCCGGCCAGAGCCTAACTTACCGACCGATTCGGCCCCAACTTGGCTTTATTTATTTTTCTAGCCTCAGCCACATTATAATTACAAATTTTTTATTTAAAAGAAAGATTTGAAGTAGCTGAACGGTTTTAGAAAAATCTTATTCCTGAACCGGCCTATTCGTCGTCAGCCTCATCTTGTGGTTGCCATCCCAATCCTTGGAATTAGTGGAGACCTATGCTAACATGTGAAACGTAATTGAGGTTATATTTCCAAACTTTAAAATCAGGTAAAATACATGGAGGAACTTAATTTTTCTCCAAGAGGATTTATTTTGCACTTCAAATTGTCAAAAAAATGCACATTTTAATATCGCACTGAAATAAACTTCTTTCAAAGCGAATCAGAATTACGCTTGCAGTTTTCAACCACGAAATTCACTTGTTTCATTATAGCGATGTTGACGCATTCCCAAAGAATTAATCGAAGAGACCGACAATTAGGTATTTTCACTTCAACCACCAGCTAACTTCACTTCGTTGATTGCTGAGGGGAAAACAATGGATCAAATGCATGGGATCCGGTCCATTTTTGTCCTATTTTGCTAATATCTTCGTAAAAAATAATTTTTTCTATATAAGTGTATGGGAAAAATAGTTTTTATTTTGTAAGATCTATTTAATGATATAATGAAATGATAACAATTATCATTCCTTACGAGGTTATCACAAAAATAAAGCTTTGTCCATGCATTTGGTCCCTTGTTTTCCCCTCAGCAATCAACGAAGTGAAGTTAGCTGGTGGTTGAAGTGAAAGTACCTAATCGATATTAGAGTTCGGCGCGCAAATTCAAATTGACATAAAACTAAATGAAAGCAATGGAGCCAGACGGTGTTGACGTTTTGAACATCTAAATGATTCGATAATATAAATTGAAAAAAAGATGATCGTGACAGAACTGGTAAATTTAATTTTTAATTAAATTATTAACAATTATTTAATTAATAATATATTTAATTATTTGAAATTTGATTTTTAGGTAATCTATATTTTATAGGCCGAATTCATTTCCAATCGGGCAGGCTGTGCGAGCTCAAGTCACAGAATCGTTTCAACACGAAATATGTTGTTTTTCAAAGGATTTTAGACGGCACGTATTTCACCGATTAGACGAAAAAAAATGTTTTTACAAAGTTATGAGTATTTGAATTTGAAAAATTGAAAACGAGGATTACCAAAAAATTGTCAAATGGCGGCGGTTTTTCTTAAAAATTTCAAACCTAATTTCTCAAAAAGGCCAGCGTTTTTTTTCTCTTGATTTTTTTTAAGTTGATACTAATATGGTGAATATATTTCAGTAGAGTTTATCTTGTGCCCGCGTCTTTATGAGAAGAAAGAATTTTTTTTCTTCTTAGAAATGAAAATTCATGATTTCTGCAAAAAGAAGACGAGATATGAAAAAAGTTGAACGATCAAAGTTATTCCTTTGAAAGAGTTCTACAAAAAAGTCCTGTGGCACTTTTTCCTCTCTTGCGTTATTATTTAACTATTCGCTAAAATATGAATAATAACAATTTTCCGCTGTCATAAATAATCAAATAGGATGTAAATCAACAGGAAGAACACATTTTTCTACACAATTTTTTCCTAAAAGCCTAAATATTCTAAAATAATATTAAATATTTTACTATTACATTTTTTTATTATTTCATCAATGTCATCACACTCATTATTTCTGAATGAGCTTCAGCTCATTTCAAGAATCGCTACCAATTTTTTGAATTTGAAAAGTCATCATTTAGCCGAAAATGGATTCTTTCAGCCACAGGTCACGGAAAAGGTTAAGCATTTTGCAACTGAACACAATTTAAGGAAGTCACATATAGAAGGCATTAAAGACGCAAAAACCTTCGTTACAGAAGTTAAAAAGTGCACCAATTTAATTAAATTATAGTCCACTTCTGCCGCAGATATACAACAATTTCGCAGAAAAAACTCAGGGATGGAAGAAAACACCAGCTATTATGGGAAGTCAGATTTAAAAAAATGTAATAGTAAAATATTGAATATTATTTTAGAATATTTAGACTTTTAGGAAAAAATTGTGTAGAAAAATTTGTTTTTCCTGTTGATTTACATCCTATTTAATTATTTATGACAGCGGAAAATTGTTACTATTCATATTTTAGCGAATAGTTCAATAATAACGCAAGAGAGAAAAAAGTGCAGAGGACTTTTTTCTAGAACTTTTTTAAAGGAATAACTTTGATTCTTCAACTTTTTTCATATCTCCTCTTCTTTTTGCAAAAATCGTGAATTTTCATTTTTCAGAAGAAAAAAAAATTCTTTCTCCTCTCCAAGACGCGGGCACAAGATAAAATCTACTGAAATATATTCACCATATTAGTACCCACTTGAAAAAACATCACGAGAAAAAAAAACGTTGGGCTTTTTGAGAAAATCAGGTTTGAAATTTTTAAGAAAAACCGCCGCCATTTGGTAAATTTTGAACTTTTTCAAATTTTTCCAACGGATTTCAAAAGAGGACGAAAAATATTTTCAGAATCAGAAAGGAAAAAATTATTACCTATGATAGCTAAAAAAATATCACACTTTCAACGGAATTGTTGAGAATTTTTTAGTAATCCTCGTTTTCAATTTTTTAAATTCAAATACTGATAACTTTGTCAAAATTTTTTTTTCATCTAATCAGTGAAATACGTGTCGCCTTAAATCCTTTCAAAAACAACATATTTCGTGTTGAAACGATCCTGTGACTTGAGTTCGCACAGCCTGCCCGATTGGAAATGAATTCAGCCTATAGATTAATTTTTTTTCTTCATTTTTGATCTTTAAAGAATCAGTTAACTGGTCAGCTACTTTTCTGTAAACAATATTTCAGAAAGTGTAATTCTGTCAAAAAATGTATAGTTTATTAAATAAAACAGGAGTTATTAAACCAATTTTAATTAAAACTTTGAACGCGACAAGTGCTTTTCACTTTCGCCATTTTTGATCATTTGAATCTCACTTTAATAATTAATACAGACGAAATCACAAAACCACTCGCAAACGTAACCTCAAACCAACCTACTTGTGTTCAAGAGGTTTAAGATGGAGCCCGACTGAAAACAGATGCACAGCCAAGTTGATGGCGCTGCAATCAAGAGCTGTGAAACAGAGTTGTTTTAAACTAGATTTAAGATAGTAACCCTCTTGTAGCCATAAAATCATTTTCCAAGTTGGGGCCAAACTTGTAACTGGGCAAACATTTGGCTCCTCGGCTGTGTAAAAGAACGCTCCTTCGCTAATCATCTCGTGGTTCCTGACCATTTTTAGGAGAAGATCTCTGCCATTGCCAACGATATAAGTTGTACTTAGAACAATTCGGTTATGAAGACACTGGAGATTCAGAAGTCCGCGTCCGCCTTGACGGCGTGAAATGTATAATCGCGGAACTGACGAATTTATATGCAAACTTCTATGCATATGCATGATCTTACGTGTGGTGACATCAAGGGCCTTAAGTTCGTTCTTCGCTCATTGAACCACCCCAAACGAGTAGAGTAGAACCGGGACGGCAGGCATGTTAGTCGCAGATACCTTGTTCAACCCCGACAGATTGGAAGACCAAACCTGACGAAGAAGATGCTTCTATCTGCTTCTGAGAGACTCCTTTACTGATGTTACGTCCTGAATGCGGCGTTTAGGCTCGCCCAGGTATGTATACGTCTCTCCAGTGTTAAGATGTCTAATAACACTTATATTCTCAAGCTCAGGGTCCTTGGGAACGCCAACAATCTTTGCTTTCTTCAGATGAATTTCGGCACATTTATCCAATCCAAAGTCCATCCCAATCTATCCTGTGTACTTCTTGACGATATTTATGACAGTTTGAAGTTTTCTTTTACCAGAGGCATAGATCTTCAGGTCATCCATATAAAATACATGAGTGACCTTACGCTCGCGCTCGTTAGTGTCGCCACAGAGTGCCCCGAAAGTCGCCCCTCTGCAAGGTGACGTTGTTCGCTGTCATACGATAATTTCCAGATGAGATAGTAAATCTAGTTTTCCAAAGAGGCATCAATCTCTCTATGCATCTCACTATGTGTGGATGCACCTTCAAGCTTTCCAACAGACAGATGATAAGTCTATGAGAGGTTGAATCGAAAGCTTTCCGGTAGTTAATCCAGGCCATTGACAGGACGCGTTGATAAGCTGCAGCGTCTTTACATACACACCTGTCAATTAGCAGGTTCTCTCGACAGCCTGCTACACCTTTTTTCGAGCCACGTTGTTCGTACATCTCACGCCACACAGGCTCAAATCGCCGAACAATCGTGTTGTTTAGGACAGCTGTGAAGATCTTATACAGTGTGTTCAAACAAGTTATTAGCCTGTAGTTCTCCGGGTTGGACAAGTTGCCTTTTTTCGGTAGGAGTATAGTGCATCCTAACACCAGCCACTGCGCAATAGGCGTCTCCGACTTTAAATATGAGGTGAATATGCGGGCCAAATGTTGGTGTGTAGAAGTAAACTTCTCCACCACAAGTTCTTGATACAATAAACTAAGCAATTGATGGTCCAGAGGTCGGACTCTTGTGAGATTTCTCCACGAGGGGAGGCATCCATTTCAGACAGATCTTGGGGCTTAGGAGGAACTTGCATGTTAATGTTCCTTTTTGTCCTGAAATCGTGATCATCTCTCAGAAGTTGCCTGTTTTTCGCGGTTGGTCTTAATGTCGCTTCCTCATCTTCGGCTGCAGCTTTATCAAGCAGTGGTTGGGGAAGCGCTTCGCGTACATATCCATTTTTCCAGAGGTAGACACGTTGATTTCGCAACGATTGAATCGAAACTTACTGAAGCTGTGAGTGTTTCTGGCACCAAAGAGTATGCATACGCGCTATAAAGCCTCGGTGAACAGGGATAATGCTGGCATCGTAGCAGTCTAGCAAGTCATCCTTGAGTTGAATCGTCCACTCAATGTGGGCATTTTTCCGGTTCGTCGCCGTGTTTCCATCTAAATTATTTTCACCACCCCGAACTCTAGGATGATCGGTATTGTTTGCCGACCAATTGTCGGGTGCTCTGCGCGTTCGATCGTTTTGAACCGCATCTACAACTTTTTGGTGTTTTGGTGGTGTCATTGTTGTTCCCACGAGCAGTTGGAGACTGGGTTCGTTCATCCTTGTAGAGTCCCACGTGCAAGGATAAGACTGCATACTCTGAGAGGTCGCCCGGTATCCCAGAGTCACGGTTTAAGACTGCTTATTAATTATTGTAACCATATTCAGCAGAGACCCTTTGTACAGGGACCCTCTATCCGCAACCCAAGGACGCGTTCGGTGGCTCTGTCATAGCTCCTTCAGTTCTATTCCGAAGGAATCAAAACCGAATATTAAATTCTCTGAGATAATTTGTCATTAATTTTTCATTTATCAATAACCTATTTTGCGAAATTTAATTTAACGACACATTTAT